>JAJOOR010005652.1:0-34405 GCA_036250505.1 Solanum acaule
ACCGAGAAATCCGTCTGTGACCCGCCCTTTGGACCAATCACAGCCTTCTAAACTCGGTGGATAATGGGCCCGCCCCTCTACCCTTCTCCACTTAAATACCGGGCTTCGCTTTGCGTGGTTTAGGGTTTAGTGTTTTAGGTTTAGGGTTTTCTATGGTTTAGGGTTTAGGTTTGTTAGGGTTAAGATTTTTTAGAGGTTTTTTAAGTTTCGAGTTTAGAAAGTTTTTTTGGTTGTTTTTTAGTGTTTAGTTTTTCTTAGGATTTAGGAATTCTTAGAGTTTCATAAGGCTTAGGGTTGGGGGTTTATCCCTAAGGTTTAGGGTTTAGGTTTCTTAGTGTTTGAGTCGAACATTTAAGGTTTCCTAAGTTTCTTTTGGGTCATTTTGGGTGTAGGGTTTAGTGTTTTAGGTTTAGGGTTTTTCTAGAATAGAGTTTAGGTTTGTTAGGTTTATTATTTTTTAGAGGTTTTTAAGGTTTTGAGTTTTTAAAGTTTTTTTTTTGTTGTTTTTTAGGGTTTTTGGTTCCTTAGTACTTTTTTGGGTTTAGGGTTGGGGTTTTCTTAGGGTTAGTGTTTTGGGCTTATGATTTTTAAGGGTTTACGATTTAGGATTTCTTAGGGTTTAGGGTTCAAGGTTTATAGTTTTGGATTTAGGGTTCCTTAGGTTTAGTGGTTTAAAAGGTTTTTTTTTTTAGGTTTTTTTATGGTTTAGGTTTTCTTAGTGATTTTTTAGGGTTTAGGGTTTAGGATCTTAGGTTTTAGGGTATTAGGGTTTATAAGAGTTTAAGGTTTAGAGTTTCTTAGGGTTTCTTGGTTTATGGTTTAGGGCTTAGGGTTTTTGGGTTAAAGATTTTATTTTTTTTTGAGATTTTTTTAGGGTTTATGATTTCTTAAGGTTTTTTTAGGTTTAGGATTTTAGGTTTTTTTTAGGGTTTCCTTATATTTAGGGTTAAGGCCAGAGGATTAGGGTTTAGGCCCTAAGGTATAGGGTTTTGGATTTTAGGTTAATAGTTTTTTAGGGTTTATGGTTTTTTTTAGGTTTATGATTTTTATGATTAGGGTTTTAAAATGTTTTAGGGTTTCTTAGGTTTTTTTAGAATTCAGATTTCTTAAGATTTAGGGTTACATAGGCCTAAGATTTGGTTAAGGGTTTTTATGTTAGGGTTTAGAGCTTAAGTTTTTCTAGGAGTTTTTTGGGTCAATAGTTTTTTTCAATTTAGGATTGTTAAAGATTTTTTAGGATCATTATTGTTTCTACGATATATGAGTTCTAAGGGATTAGGACTTAGGGTTTTTGATTAAGTAATTTTTTTAGGGTTTTTAAGGTTTGTTTTCGGGATTTTTAGTTTTAGGGTTTTAAACGTTTTTAGTGTTTACCTTTTCTTAGGATTTCGGATTTCTTAGGGTTCTGGGCTTCTGAGAGTTTCATAAGGCTTAGAGTTGGGGTTTATCCCTAAGGTTTAGGGTTTAGGTTTCTTAGGATTTGAGTTTAACATTTAAGGTCTCCTAGGTTATTTTTGGGTTATTTAGGGTGTAGGGTTTAGGGTTTAGTGTTTTAGGTTTAGGGTTTTTCTATGGTTTAGGGTTTAGGTTGAAGATTTTTTAGAGGATTTTTAGGTTTAGAGTTTTTAAAGTTTTTGTTGTTGTTTTATAGTGTTTAGGATTTAGGATTTCTTAGGGTTTAGGGATTCTTAGAGTTTCATAAGGCTTAAGGGTTGGGGGTTTATCCCTAAGGTTTAGGGTTTAGGTTTCTTTGGGTTTGAGTTGAACATTTAAATTCTCCTAGGTTTTTTTTCGGTCATTTAGGGTGTAGGGTTTAGTGTTTTAGGTTTAGGCTTTTTCTAGAATAGGGTTTAGGTTTGTTAGGTATTAACATTTTTTAGAGGTTTTTTAGGTTTTAGAGTTTTTGAAGTTTTTTTTTATTGTTTTTTAGGGTTTTGGGTTCCTTAGTGCTTTTTTGGGTTTAGAGTTTGAGGTTTTCTTAGGGTTAGGGTTTTGGGCTTATGATTTTTAAGGGTTTACGATTTAGGGTTTCTTTGGGTTTAGGGTTTAGGGTTCAATATTTAGAGTTTTGGATTTAGGGTTCCTTAGATTTGGGGGTTTTAAAGGTTTTTTTTGGCTTTTTAGGGTTTAGGCTTTCTTAGTGATTTTTAGGGTTTAGGTTTTCTTAGTGATTTTTTAGGGTTTAGGGTTTACGATCTTAGGTTTTAGGGTATTAGTGTTTATAAGGGTTTAAGGTTTAGACTTTAGAGTTGTAACAGCCCGTAATACGCATATGCTTGTTATATTCCTGTGATACTTGACATAGCCTTATAGTATATGTGAGGGACTATGATTCTTATAAGATTAGTGTTGGTTTAAATTAGCTCGGAAGGTGATGTGAAGATGTCTTGCACCTTTCAGCATGTGTACTGCAAGTTAACTCCAACGGGAGTATTTAAAGAGACAGTAAGGTGGTAATTGAGCTTAAAGTTGAAAGTTAAGTGCTAAGTAAAAGAAAATGGGATTAATATTTAGAAAATTGAATAAAATACGTGAACTGCTTGCTTGACTTAACTAAGCTAGCAGGTGACAAGTAGGCGCACCACCTACTTTGACTTATTGACCAATCAAAGGACCAAGTAGGTGCATCACCTACTTGAGGTATATCGATCTAGTTTAAAAGGCCAAGGTTTATGGATCAAATTTGGGCCTATGCTAATGGACTCACTTGAGGCCCAAACTAAGTTAAATAAAAGGAAAATGAAATTTAAGCCCAGCAGCCAAATCTGTCAAGGCCCAATATTTAAGCCCAAGTGAAAGCAAGTAAGTGCATCACCTAGTTTAACCTTTTGAGCTACTTGATGTACATAAGCAGGTGCATCACCTACTTGACCAATTAGTGATTGAAAATAGAAGCTTTCTAGTGGATATTCTTAAAGGTGAAGCAAGCTCAATATAAAGATATATTGGCTGCTATTCTCACTCATTTTAACGCACATTATTGAGGATTAACTCCAGCTCTTTCTCACTCTTTTCTCTTAAGGATTAAACAGCAACCTTAAAGTTCTTCTAGGGTTCTTGAAGAAACTCTCATCTCTCAAGACAAGGTAAGTGAAAACACTTATGGATTTAGCTTAATTCTCCCATGGATGATTAGGAAAACATGTTATTCATGCTCAAGTATAGGTATAAAGGCATAATATTTCCAGAAGCTACTGCTCACTTCCTTGGTTATTAAGATACTTTTCTCTTCTTCTTTGGTTTTAAGTGTGAAGGGAAGTTGAAGTTCTAGAGGAATTCAAGTTATAAGGAGAAGTTGCAGAAGTTGAGGTAAGGTGACTGCTCCATTTTCCTCCTCCTTATGTATGAGTTTGAGTGAGGAATTATGGGTGTGCTGTCATAAAGAACTCAAGGGGGTGGTGAGTTCAATAACTGGTTGTAAGATAAAGAATATTTGAGACTGTTTTATGCGTATTGTTGTTGGTACAATTTGGGTAATCTTGGAAAAGGATATATAATGTATGTATTGGGCAGAGAAGGAGGGTGTGGTGATACACATTGTTTTAAGGGCTATATGGGCTCATCATTCGTCAAAGTTAGCTACTGTTTTACGAGGCTCATGGTGTGATAGCTGCTAATTTAAATTTATCATGACTTATATTGTAGATTAAAACCTGAAAGGGGAGGCTAAATCGTGATAGTTATATTGATCAGAGGATAAGGTATGTAAGGCTATTCGATTCAATATTCTTTGGCATGAAATCTGATACTTGAGATTAATATCAATAAGTGAATTTCCTAAGTTCTATTCCTAGTAAAGGAAACATAGTGGCAGCGTATGATCTCCAAATAGCTGACAATATTTCCCTCTCTCCTTAGTGTATAGAATTACTTCATATGTTCAGTACTCTATACTTTGCAAAACAAGTTTGGTGAATCCTCATCTTAGTCAGTTGAAGTCAATTGTATCATTTAAGCTCACAAGTAATGCATTGATGTTACATAGCTCTTTATGTCATTGTTACTGCCTTGAAGTATTATTTCCATGTCTTCTACTACTGATCCGTAGTTCCAAATATAAAAAAATGAGTATGACCACCAAAACAGCAATCTCAAAGATTAAAGAATATAAGTAAAACAATCTGTATAATTAAGGGTGGCAGCTCAGGGGAAAAAGCCTAGCATGAGCCGATCCCAATTTGTGTAATTATGAGTACTGCATCCCAGGGGTTAAAATGCCTAGCATGGGTCATCCTCTTCTACCACTGATCAGCTGGTCATTCGTATCACATACCTTATAAAGATCATAACACACAGAAAGGTGAAGACAAGAATGTAACATAGATGATCCCACAAGAGTTAACAAAGGTGGTCTTCTGTTATGATTTATGCACATATATTGATACTTGGTTTCATTCGAACTCTTATTTTATATATGTTATTGCCTTACATATTCAGTACATTTTTTCGTACTGACGTCCCTCGCGGGGGACGCTGCATTTCATGCTGCAGGCACATGTACTTCAGCTAGTAGACCTCCTCAGTAGGAGCACACGACACTCAGCTACTTTTGGTGAGCTCTAGATTGATTCAGAGCTTTACTGAGTCCTTGGTAGATTCATTTTGGGTATTGTATCGTAGTTAAGAGTAAGGCGGGTATGTCCCGACCTACTCTAATGTTTTCTATCTTTTAGAGGCATTGTAGACTTATGTTTATGGTTAAGTTGCGTCTTAACAAGTTGTGGCCTCAACGGCCAAGTCTTGTATATAAGTTTTTTGGTCTACTTATGTTGGTTCGTATCGCTGCATCCTATGTGAACTTGTCACAAGATTGTCATAGTTATATGCATAGTAAGCACAGGTTACATGTTAGTTCTCTCGGGCCTTTAGGGCATCGGGTGCCTGTCTGTCTTAATGGGATTTGAGACGTGACAAAAATGGTATCAGAGCCAGGTTATCCTAGGGAGTATACAAAGCTGTGTCTGTGTAGAGTCTTGCTTATGGATGTGTTGTTGTCACGACCCGATTTCTCAAGTCATGATAGCACCTACTAGGATGCCTACTGTTTTGGTACTCATGCTACACTCTGCATCTACTTTGTGATGCAGCTCCCAGTACCAGTTACCAGCGATGATTAGTTCCAGCCTTCTTTTTCAGCTGTGATTCGGAGATGAGGGCGAGCACTTGGCGTTTTGGGTTTGTCTTGTCTCCTTCTTTGATTTAGCTAGTCTTGTTGCCTTTGAGACACGCTTGGTTGTGGTCCACTATTGGGACTTGTACTCTTTATTAGATAGCTCTGTATTAGACTATTGTTTTCGCTAGTTTCTATGCCCTTACGCTCATTAGTTGATGTTCTGGGTTACGGGTTGGTCTACCTACTGGTAGGGTATAGTAGGTGCTATCATGACTTGAGAAATTGGGTCGTGACAATTGTGCACCACATTTATAAACAGGAGGCTACGGGACAATTAGGAGCTGTCTCATTTCTTTCATTTCTTAGATCATGCGATAGAACCAGTGTTGTATGCGAATCATATCTAATTTCTAAATAGTTTTATTATAGCAAGGATGTCGGTTACGAGAAGGTGCAAAAGTACTAGTAAGCGAGTAGATGTGGCTGCCCAAGAAGGGACCAGCCAACCACCACCTAGTCAAGTTGTTCAAGGTGAGGCTCAAGACGAGTCTCTCTCACAGACTTCCCCGACCCCTCCATCTCCAGAAGATCTAAGGAGGGAAGTTGCACCTCAAGAACCCCCTATTAATGCTACTGAGCAAGATTTGAGGAATGCAGTCCAATTATTGACTCGTACAGTTGCTGGCCATGGCCAAAGGCAAGAAGGTCCAGTTGCAGGTACTAGTGGTGTAGATAGAGCAGCTAGGACACGGATATGTGATTTCCTTAATTTGGACCCTCCATCATTCACTGGGTCAGATCCTAATGAGGATCCACAAGATTTGATAGATCAGATCCAACACACTTTCGATATTATGCATGTAAGTGGTAAAGAAGCGCTCAAGCTAGCAACATATAGATTAAAGGGTGTGGCTATATTGTGGTATGAAGCTTGGAAGCAATCTAGGGTAACAAATGCACCTTCAGCTACATGGAAAGAGTTCAAAAAGGCATTCCTTGACCATTACCTGCCATTGGAGATCCGAGAGGCCCGTGCGGATCAGTTCTTAAATCTCCACCAAGGAAGTATGAGCGTGAGAGAGTACAGTCTCAAATTTAAATCCTTGGCCAGGTATTCTCCTAATGTAGTAGCTACTATGGGGGATAGAGTTCATCGATATGTGGATAGATTAGATTCATATCTGGTTAGAGACTGTACCATTGCTTCGTTGAATAAAGATATGGATATAGCAAGGATGCAAGCTTTTGCGCAAAAGTTGGAGGATCAAAGGCAAAGAAGAAGGACACAAGAATCAGAAACAGGGCATTCTAAGAGGGCCAGAGCCATGGGGCAGTTTACACCATCCCAAGGTGATTTTAGGCCTCGGTTTTTTAACAGACCACCTAGGCCATCATCTTACTACTCTATAGCTGTACAGTTTAGGAAAAGAGGTGAAAGCCAAGGTTCACGAACAGCGGGGTACCAAGAGCAGGAAGGTATGAGCCAATCAAAACCTCCTCGACAGTCTTGTAAACAATGTGGAAGAAATCATTTAGGTGCATGTTGGTTTGGGACAAATGTTTATTTTTGGTGTGGTACACTAGGTCATATGATGAGAAATTGCCCTCATAGGGGTGTGGGTGGTGTGGCACAACCTACTAGATCAGTTGTTGTATCCTCATCATCAACACCTTCTTTAGGTAGGGGACAGATGCCTACTGGTCGTGGTAGAGGAGCTAGGGGAGCAGCTAGTTTTAGTTGAGTTCAGAATCGCACATATGCTCTTGGGGATTGACAAAATTTAGAAGCCTTACCGGATGTGGTTACAGGTACATTGTCCATCTTTTCACATATTATATATGTATTAATTGATCCGGGGTCTACACTATCAGATGTTACTCCATTGATTAGTGAAAAGTTCAAAAGAACACCAGAATTATTAATGAAGCCATTTGAAGTGTCTACATCGATTGGTGAATCTATTATAGCTAGAAGGGTTTTTCGTAATTGCATTGTAACTGTTTGTGATCCTGATACATTGGCTGACCTTGTTGAGCTAGAAATGGTGGATTTTAATGTTATAATGGGTATGGATTGGTTAGCTTCTTGTTATGCCACGGTGGATTGTCGAACTAAGATACTGCATTTCCATTTTCCAAAAGAGGTCGTCCTTGAATGGAAAGGTAATATTGGGACACCAAGAGGTAAAATTATTTCTTATCTTAAGGCAAAGAAGATGATGTCCAAAGGATACATATGTCATCTAGTGAACGTGAAAAATATAGATGCCGAGCCACCATCTCTTCAATCTATTCCAGTGGTAAATGAATTTCTCGATGTATTTCCTGAAGATCTTCCGGGTTTGCCTCCAGAACGAGAAGTAGAGTTTGGTATTGATGTGATTCCAGATACTTAACCTATATTCATCCCTCTATATAGTATGGCCCCGACAGAATTACGGGAGTTGAAGGAGCAATTAAAAGACTTATTAGATAAATGATTCATAAGGCCTAGTATGTCCCCATGGGGAGCAGTAGTTTTATTTGTACGCAAGAAAGATGGCTCGTTAAGAATGTGTATCGACTACCGGCAGTTGAATAAGGTAACGATTAAGATCAAATATCCCCTCCCTAGAATTGATGATTTGTTTGATCAGTTGCAAGGTGCTAGGTGTTTTTCAAAAATTGACCTGAGGTCAGGTTATCACCAAGTGAGGGTCAAAGACAAAGATATACCCAAGACAACTTTCCGAACACAGTATGGTCATTTTGAGTTTTTAGTCATGTCATTCGGGCTAACGAATGCACCAACAGTTTTTATGAATTTGATGAATAGGGTGTTCAAGCCATTTTTAGATGTGTTCGTGATAGTATTCATAGATGACATTTTGGTGTATTCAAGATTGGAAGAGGGCCATGCTAATCACCTGCGACAGGGTTTTCAAATTCTTCGTGATCGTAAGTTGTATGCAAAGTTCTCTAAATGTTAGTTCTGGTTAAAATCTGTGGCATTCTTAGATCATATTGTATCCGATGAAGGAATAAAGGTTATCAACCAGAAGATAGAAGTCATGAAAAACTGGCCAAGACCTACAACACCTACAGAGATTCGTAGTTTCCTTGGATTGGCAGGTTGTTACAGAAGGTTCATTGAAGGATTCTCTTCCATTGCTGCACCCTTAACAAAGCTAACACACAAAGAAACCAAGTTTCAGTGGAGTGATGAATGTGAAAGAAGCTTCCAAGAGCTGAGGAATAAATTAACTTCTACACCTGAATTGGTACTTCCAGAAGGAACAGAAGGGTATGCAGTGTATTGTGATGCTTCGGGAGTGGACCTAGGATGTGTATTGATGCAGCATGGTAAAGTAATAGCTTATGGCTCAAGGCAGCTGCGGCCACATGAGAAAAATTATCCAACTCATGATCTAGAGCTAGCAGCAGTTGTATTTGCTTTGAAGATATGGCGCCACTACTTGTATGGAATTCATGTTGACCTATACACTGATCACAAGAGTTTGCAATATATCTTTAAGCAAAAGGGCATAAATCTGAGGCAACGAAGATGGCTGGAACTATTAAAAGATTATGACATTGACATCTTGTATCATCCCGGGAAAGCAAATGTAGTAGCTGATGCGTTAAGTCTTAAAATAATGGCAAGCACTTATGGGCAGTCTGTGGAAAGACAAGGAATAACTAAGGATCTATGCCAACTAGCTAGCTTGGGGGTTCACCTTCTTGAATCTCCAGACGAAGGGGTTATTGTTAGGTTTAAGATTTTTTAGAGGTTTAGAGTTTTTAAAGTTTTTTTTAAAATTATTTTTTAGGGTTTTGGGTTCCTCAGTGCTTTATTGGGTTTAGGGTTTGGGGTTTTCTTAGGGTTAGGGCTTTGGGCTAATGATTTTTAAGGGTTTATGATTTAGGGTTTCTTAGGGTTTAGGGTTCAAGGTTTTGTGTTTTGGATTTAGGGTTCCTTAGGTTTAGGGGTTTTAAATGTTTCTTTTTGGTTTTTTAGGGTTTAGGTTTTCTTTGTGATTTTTATGGTTTACGTTTTCTTAGTGATTTTTTAGGGTTTAGGGTTTAGGTTTTAGGGTATTAGTGTTTATAAGGGTTTAAGATTTAGAGTTTCTTAGGGTTTCTTGGTTTAGGGTTTAGGGCTTAGGTTTTTGGTTTAAAGATTTTTTTTGTGAGTTTTTTTTAGGGTTTATAAGGGCTTATGATTTCTTAAGGATTTTTTAGGTTTATGGTTTTTTTAGGGTTTCTTTATGTTTAGGGTTAAGGCCAAAGGACTAAGGTTTAGGCCCTAAGGTATAGGGTTTAAGGTTTAGGGTTTCGGATTTTAGGTTAAGAGTTTTTTAGGGTTTATGGTTTTTTTTAGGTTTATGATTTTTATGATAAGGGTTTTTAAATGTTTTAGGGTTTCTTAGGTTTTTTTAAGAATTTAGATTTTTTAAGATTTAGGGTTACGTAGGCCTAATTTAGGGAATAGGATTTTAAATTTAGGGTTTTTTTAGGGCTTATGGTTTTAAAGGGATTTATTTTTTTTCCTTGGGTATTATAGTTTTAGGGGTTTTAATGGATTTTAGGGTTTAGGGATTCATATGGTTTGGGGTTTAGGGTTTAGCCCTATGGTTTAGAGTTAAGGATTTAGAGTTTCTTAGGGTATATGATTTAGCATTTTGGGTTTCTTAGGGTTTGGTTTTTTAAGGGTTTTGGGCTTAAGATTTTCTAGGGTTTTATTAGGTTTAGAGGAATTTTTAGGTTTAGGGTTTTAAGGTGTTTAGGATTTTTATTGTTTTTTATGATTAAGGGATTCTTAGAGCTTAGGGGTTTTATAGGGTTTAGGGTTTTTTAAAGTTGAGGGTTTTAAATGTTTTTTAGGGTTTTTTTATTTCTTAAGGTTTAGGGTTTCTTAGGGTTTAGCCCTAAGGTTTAGGGTGAAGGGTTTAGGGTTTCTTTGGGTATAGAGTTTAGCATTTAGGGTTTCTTAGGATTTAGGGTTGAAGGTCTAAGTTTTTATCTAAGGGTTTTTAAGGTTTAGGGCTTAGGGCTTAAGCTTTTGTAGAATTTTTGAGGTTCAGAATTTTTTTAGGTTTAGGATTTTAAAAGGGGTTTTCAAGATTGTTATGATTTTTTACAGTTTAGGGGTTCTTAGGTATTAGGGTTTGTTTGGGTTTAGGGCTTAGGATTTTAGATTTAGAGTTTTTAGGGGTGAGGGGTTTTAATGGCTTTTTTAGGTTTAGTGTTTTTAAAGGTGTTTTTAGGGTTTAGGATTTCTTAGGGTTTAAGGTTTGTTTGTGTTTCATAAGTCTTGGGGTTTAGGGTTTAGTGTTTCTTAGGGTTTAGGGTAACTTCTTAGGGGTTTCAGATTTCCTAGGTTTAGGCTATTAAAGGTGTTGATCTAATATGCTTATGATATGCCAACTCAAGGTTAGCTTTGGGGTCACTCGTGATCCTAGGTCCCGTGTTACGTCAAGGGGGTAACCTCGAGGAGTGACAAAAGCAATGTCTGATTAAAATCCTCTAACTGACTAGAGATGCGGGACATACCCCCCCCCCCCCCAAGCTAACTCTAGCAAAATTGAAACTACAATGAAAGACTGAATATAAAACATGTAAATCGTCCTCAAAAAATGAGAACTCACCACTGATATAGTTGAATATGGATCAGGAACCGATCTCTACGTGATCTGAATGCTGAGGACCTGAACCTACATCAAGAGAAGATGTAGCGTAGAGTATGTATCAGTACTTGAGAGGTACTGAGCATGCATGATATGATAAAGCTGAACAAATATATATAACTGAATAGAGCATATTGAACAATGATTTAATCTGAACGTGATGAATAAGAGTTTAGGTATTTGGTTAAGGGTTTTTAGGTTAGGGTTTAGAGCTTAAGTTTTGCTAGGATTTTTTTAGGTCAAGAGTTTTTTTCAATTTAGGATTGTTAAAGATTTTTTAGGATCATTATTGTTTTTACGATATATGAGTTTTAAGGGCTTAGGACTTAGGGTTTTAGATTAAGGAATTTTTTTAGGGTTTTTAAGGGTACTTTGACGGTGAAACAAGTTTAAACCTTGCATGCATTACTTAGTAGAGTAGGCACGTAAATTTAGTAACAAACTCATATTAGAGTACTCACTTTAATGCTCTACGGAGTAGGAACTGCACCTATGGATTAGTCACTACCAAGGGCACTTAGAAAGTTTACTTTTTGTAATACAAGTGTTGGATTCATGCCAAAGAAATAGGAAATCAAATAGCCTTACATACCTTGCTATACAATTCAAAAAGTATGACTTAAGCTCCTTCTCTTCAGATTACTATTGTACAATAAAATAAGTTGTAAGGCTAGTATTAGTAGCTAATCAATCAATTTGAGCTACTTGATCTCACCAAAATAATAACCACGCATTAATCATGCAATTTATCTAGTCAATGTTTTCTTTCCTTCCCTTTCCCTTAAATCACGTCTATATACTGTACAACCTTCGTATCAGGCCCTCCCCAAACCTCCCTGAAATATTTAAGTCCTTTAACGTCTCCATAACTTACCCGCACATCCCGTCACATCCCTTATTATAACATATATAAAACAATCCTTAAACATAATAATGTAACAGAAGAAATATGAATCATGGTTTCTGATCACCAACACTTGAAGAGTTAACATTACTTTTAAGGTGCTCAAACAAGCTCATGACTAAAGTTAAAGAGGACTCTCCTCCATGGCTGTCCCAACATGCACTAATCACCAGAACATCCTCCCCAATATTACACCATGTAAAAGTAACAATTTCCAACTCACTAAAACATACCAAGTGTCCTACTTAAATCAAGCACAAGAGGGAGAAAATTGCAGTAGCTTACCTTGTTGGACAAAACTATCACTTGCTAAGACTTGGATTCTTCAAGGTAAAGGTTGTCCTCCTTAACTTGTCTTAAATTATACCTTCCAATAGCTTGAACTCCCTAATATTCAAGAACCCTAATGGTATTTAATGGTTGCTGTATGAAGCTAAGAGAGAAGAGAGAAAGCTCTAGAAATCAAATTTTTGTCAAAGTAAAAATGGTTGGAAAAAGCTGATATCAATCCCTTTTAAAGGGACCTGCTTTGGCTGACTTTCTCACTCATTTTGGGCCATAATGTTTCAAGTAGGTGACCAACCTACTTGGACTTTTTACTTGGACCTTTTTGGACTTAAGAACATTGGGCCTTTTGCCACCTTTCTTGTACTTCTTTTGCAGCCAAACATGCATCTTTAATTTAGGCCACACATTTAATTAGGTGATTCACCTACTTTTCCATTCAAATTATTTCTTGTGGGCTTGGAAAGAGTGGGCCTTGGCTGTCCATTTTCCCCTTATTCTTCTATTCAGCTTGGAACAGATTAATGCAAGTAGGGTGTAGTGTACTCGGCCCAATAACATGGTAAAAAGAGTCTTAGTAGGTGATGCACCAACTTGGTTCTTTGGGCTGGTCAATAAGTCAAAGTAGGTGATGCAACTACTTGTCATCTAATAGCTTAGTGAAGTCTACCAAGCACCTTAATATTTTATTCCATTTCTAGACCTTAATACCTTTAACTTAACTTAAAACTTATATGCACTATGTCATTTTAAACTTTAGACTCAAATACCAACTTATGATCTCAAGTTTAAATACTTCCATCGACTTCAACTTAATCGGGTCACATTAAAATCTACGGACAGTGCACTTTAAATCTATTCTATTGTCACTAGTTGCATAGGAAACCGAGTCCATAACTATACCATAAGGAAGTTTTTTAAGCGTAATAAATAGAATTAGTATACGTAGAATACGGGGTGTTACATCCTCCCCCCCTTCTGATCATTTGTCCTCGAATGATGGGTGAAGCTGATAGTTTGGTTAACCTTGGAATTTCATTTGGAGATTTGCGAGAGTTCCCATTATAAATAGGACTATCCAAAATCCATAGACTAAGCTAAAACACGTATAGACAAGTCTAGCATGAAGTCTCAATAGATATGGTTCATAAAATAATAATATGACAAATTAAACCCCTTTCTTGACCATGTAATTCACTGAATATACACAAGTAGAACTCATACAAATAAGGACTTTAATATACCTAAACACAAGACATGCAAATGACATATCAAATGAACAAATACTAGTAGGATTCATGATCATATAAGGGGACCACGTGATCTCAGATCCTTATGTTGATGTTTAGAATGAGGAGGGGTACTTAGGATCTCTACCATATTCCCAAGTATCTTATGTTATATTCTATTCCTTCCATAATACTTCAATGGAGGTATGTACATGGAACAAACACAAAACACAAAATCAAAGGCCTAACTTATCGAGGCTCTACTTTCCCTTCTCTTTTATCTCATGACGTTTTTCAGAGGTGAGACTTATAAGAACGCATAACTGTTAATATAAAATCTAAAGCTTTATGCTGCACCTTCGAATAAGGCATTATGCTAAGTTATTTATCTATGGTTGTGATAAAACTTACATATATGCCCAACCTTTTCTGGTCAAAATCTTCACTACATAATGATACAAGGATATGTTTTCCTAAAATGTTCAAAACTTAAGTCAATAATCACAGAGGGGCATAGTGTACAAATAAATAAGTCACATTGGGTATGACACATAGGCAGATTAGCACAAAAGGGAGCACATAATATACGAGCATTAAGCTATAGAAATATATGGTGTACGCACGCATTTGGTTCATAGGGTAGCGTGTGAGCGAATGAACTATAAGGAATGTAGGAAATGGACTAGATGAGCACATGATGCATGAGTACTAAAGCTACAAAATATATAATACGTAAGCAAGTAGATTATATGAAATATGAACTACGGAACACAAATCACACTGATTAAGTGCGTTATATTGCATGGATTGGTGACCTAACATGTCAATAATAAGTACACTTATGAAATATGAGCAAGTGAACACATGACACATGGCTAGAAAAGCTATAAGGCCTGTAATGTTTAAGCAAGTAGGCTATGAGGCATGTAATATACATAGAAATGGTTTATGATGCATATGACATGTAAACAAGTGATATGCGAGTCATATAACCCACGAGCACTAATTTTTCCCATAGCATATGATCAATTAGCATGCAGTACCCACACAATATGGACAAGTGACATGTGAAAAGTAACCATTGCAATAAAGAACATGTAAGGAAAAGGTCCTATAAAAACATATAACAATAAACAAGGGTACTCTGAAGCGGATAACACTTACATGTAAGCATTCTATGACATTAGAAAACATGTGAGAAAGTGATCCACAAAGGGCAAATGACATACAAATAGATAAGTTATGGAACAGGCAGCATGTATAATTATATAACAAACCATCTTTGGAAACTACGAGATCTCCTATTAAACCACTCTACCATATTAAGGGCAAACACACTGTCTTAAGCGTTAAGTCACAAGTTGGATAGCTCTGCTCATAATCCTTACTCACCTAAGCCCATACAATTGATTTCCCCATCTATTGTCTTCAATCTCCTAAAAATTCTTATAGGTGTTCTGCTATTGGGACTTGGCTTCCGTCGAGGTCAATATAAACACTACAGTCAAGATAGAAAAAGAAAATCCTCAATAGTTCATCTTTTATAGTAGGAGGTCAAGGTCAACTTTGCCTTCATTACTAGCTTGTGTTATATCACGTTCAACGCCTGGTGCCCTTTGAAGGTCGAAATAGAAAATAAATAGTGAAGCTTGAACGCACCATAAAACATGAAATCTAATAACAAGAGAGGGTGCTTCGACTCCTTTCCCATGCAAGATAGCAAATAATAACAACTAGGATATGATCAATTTTTCCTCTCCCTTAACTGGACTATGACTGACAAATTACTGCAGACATATATTAAATGAACCCTGTAGTAGCTCTATTCAAATTGATGGAAGTCAATACATGTGAATAATGCTCTACGTACATATTCGACATGTTTCATTCAAGCTTCATTCTCACATGCTTCCTGTCTAACAAGTACCTTTTAATCAAAACTAGTAGCTTCATGTACTCTAATCCCACTATGTACAACCTAACTAATCACAATTTAGGTCTAACCAATCAATTTTTCTTTTGTTAACCTTAACCCTTTGGTCACATACTAATCCTCTATAGCCAAAAATATAGATTATAGTAGGAACTACCATACATATATCATTTGCATTAATTAGCACATTTATCTCTAAGTTTCATAATCATGAAAAGAATATAAATGTTATTAGTACTTATTCGGGGTGGTTGGAACATACCATATAAAATCAACTATTAACATATTCGGGATAATATGGTGAGAATTAGGCCTTGTCAGCCAATTAGGGGTATCTCTAGTAACACTATTGCATTGATACATTTAGCTATCCGATTGTGCCACTGCCTTCTTCCAATTAAAAGAAACTGGTTCAACAACATCAATTTAGAGTACATGTGTAATACCAAAAATTCTATGTATAACACAGACTAAGAACGAGTGTCCTCTATAGGAATAGATCCTATAAATATGGAGGAAATATAGAACTCAAGAGTTGGATACATCCTTCTAAGAAGATGTGCTTAGAAATGCTACAGCTCATATATGTAACTAGGTGACCCATCATTTTTAAGTATATGGATAACCATACTATATCTTTCTCAATTGAACCAATGTGATACAAATGGCAAAAATGCAACTTAAAATGCATATAACATAAAAGCCTTTACATACCTTGTGGAGTGGGACGGTCGAATAAAATGAGCTCAATGTAGTTTAAATATTGATAACTTTAGATCCTTTTCTATAGGTTGCATGTTGAAATTTTAGCTACCGTTAATCTTAACCATCGTAAACATAATATGAATAACATGATCAGGTACAAGTGGAAATTGACTTCTTAACTTCGCTCTATTGCACGATCTGGATTATGAAGGATAGTAACATTTCCTAAATGTCCAAGCAGCCCCCTAATTATAAATGTGGCGCGCAACACATTCATAAGTAAGGTTCTACTAGACACGACTTTGTAGACTCCCTAGGACGAACTGCTCCGATACCACTTTTGTCACACCCCAACCCTAGGTAAGGCGGACAAGTACCATATGAACACATGATTTACAAGTGACCTGTGATTAGAAAGTAAACTACTATGCAGATAGATTTACTGATTAGAAGCTTCATATACAACACATATTGACTACCTGAACCGAAACATGTGACAAGTGAAACTATGAATACAGATGATAGCTTTACAATGTCTACAAAGCTTCTACTGGAATCCATGACTGTACCACTATGAAATACACATATTAAAGACTCGGCAAAGCCCCGAATCAACCTGAAGCTCACCAACAACCGCTGAGTATCATATGCTTCTATTGGGGAGATATACTAGTTGAGTACTTGTACCTGCAGCATGAAATGCAACATCCCCAATAAGAGACGTCAATACGAAAGAATGTATTGAATATGTAAGGCATAATACAACCATATGTAAAATGAGAGCTCAAGTGAAACCAAATAGCAATAAATAAGGATTAGAGACCACCTTTGCTTATACTTGTGGAATCTTGTATGTTACATTCTTTTCTTTACCTTTCTTTGCATTATAATATTTATAAGACATATGATACAAATGACCAGCTGATCAGCGGTAGAAGAGGATGACCCATGCTAGACATTTTAACCCCTGAGATGCTGTCCTCATAATTCCACAAATTGGGATCGGCCCATGCTAGGCTTTCACCCCTGAGCTACCACCCTTCTATACCAATTGGGATCGACCCATGCTAGGCATTTGCCCCTGGGCTGCCACCCATAATTATACAGATAGCTTCACTTAAATTCTTTATCTTTGAGATTGTTGTTTTGATGTTCATAAACTCTTTCGAGATTTTTTTTGGATAATCATAACTCTTTAGAGATTGTTCTTTTGATGATCATTATCTCTTTTGAGATTGATGTTTTGGTGGTCATAATCATTGTTGAGATTTGGAACTATGGACCAGTAGTAGAAGACATATGAATATGGACTTACGATAATAACAATGACATGGGAAGCAAATGTGACATGCACATGTAATACTTAGGAGCATATGACTCAGTTAAGGAGTTTGACATCTCAAATTGAAGCACATATTAAGTGAAGGCATTTAACATTCAGCCAAGAGATTTGAACTCTATATGGTAGCCAGATACTCACTAACTAATATCAAATACAAGGTATATATGAAAGTGAAACCAAGGGAGAACGTGGGCAGAATCAACTTAAGGACGGATACATATTCCAAGTAAGTACATATAAAATGTACAACAGAGCAAGTAGGGATCTTGTGAGGTAACATTATAGTCTAACACAATGGGAGTAATAACCAATAAAGGGAACATATGAACATGTGACAAGATGACATATATATAGATAATTGAAGCTAGTTGGCATGATATGGGCAGATTGTATATCCAACACACAAACATATGTACCATGTGTAATCTAGGATAATTTTGATTTATATAAGAAAAATACATGCCAAGGGTACTTTGACGGTGAAACAAGTTTAAACCTCCTTGCATGCTAATACTTCGTAGAGTAAGCACGTACATTTAGTAACAAACTCATATTAGAGTACTCACTTTAATGCTCTAGGGAGTAGGAACTGCACCTATGGATCAGTCACTATCAAGGGCACTTAGAAAGTTTACTTTTTCTAATGCAAGTGTTGGATTCATGCCAAAGAAATAGGAAATCAAATAGTCTTACATACCTTGCTATACAATTCAAAAAGTATGGCTTAAGCTCTATCTTCAAATTACTAATCTACAATAAAATAAGTTGTAGGACTAGTATTAGTAGCTACTCAATCAATTTGAGCTATATGATCTCACCAAAATAATAACCACACAGTAAGCATGCAATTTATCTAGTCAATATTTTCTTTCCTTCCCTTAAATCACGTCTATATACTGTACAAACTTCGTATCAGGTACTCCCCAAACCTCCCTGCATTATTTAAGACCTTTAGCGTCTCTATAACTTACCCGCACATCCAGTCACATCCCTTATCATAACATACATAAAACAATCCTTAAACATAATAATGTAACAGAAGAAATATGAATCATGGTTTCTGATCACCAGCACTTGAAGAGTTCACATTACTTTTAAGGTGCTCAAACAAGCTCATGACTGAAGTTAAAGAGGACTCCCCTCCATGGCTGTCCCAACATGCACTAATCACCAGAACATCCTCCCCAATATTACACCATGTAAAAGTAACAATTTCCAACTCACTAGCACATACCAAGTGCCCTAATTAAATCAAGCTCAAGAGGGAGAAAATTGCAGTAGCTTACCTTGCTGGACAAAACTATCACTTACTAAGACTTGGATTCTTCAAGGTAAAGGTTGTCCTCCTTAACTTGTCTTAAATTATACCTTCCAATAGCTTGAACTCCATAATATTCAAGAACCCTAATGGTATTTAATGGCTGTTGTATGAAGCTAAGAGAGAGAAGAGAGAAAGCTCTAGAAATCAGATTTTTGGCAAAGAAAAAATGGTTGGAAAAAGCTAATATCAATCCCTTTTAAAGGGACCTGCTTTGGCTGACTTTCTCACTCATTTTGGGCCATAATTTTTCAAGTAGGTGACCCACCTACTTGGACTTTTCACTTGGGCCCTTTTTGGACTTAAGAACATTGGGCCTTTTGCCACCTTTCTTGTACTTCTTTTGCAACCAAACATGTGTCTTTAATTTAGGCCACACATTTAAGTAGGTGATGCTCCTACTTTTCCATTCAAATTATTTCTTGTGGGTTTGGAAAGATTGGGCCTTGGCTGTCCATTTTCCCCTTATTCTTCTATTAAGCTTGGGCCAGATTAATGCAAGTAGGTGTAGTGTACTTGGCCCAATAACATGGTCAACAGAGTCTTAGTAGGTGATGCACCTACTTGGTCCTTTAGGCTGGTCAATAAGTCAAAGTAGGTGATGCACCTACTTGTCATCTACTAGCTTAGTGAAGTCAAGCAAGCACCTTAATATTTTATTCCATTTTTAGACCTTAATACCTTTAACTTAACTTAAAACTTATATACACTATGTCACTTTAAACTTTAGACTCAAATACCAAATTATGATCTCAAGTTTAAATACTTCCATCGACTTCAACTTAAGCTGGTCACATTAAAATCTACGGACAGTTCACTTTAAATCTATTCTATTGTCACTAGTTGCATAGGAAACCGAGTTCATAACTATACCACAAGGAAGTTTTTTAAGCGTAATAAATAGAACTAGTACACGTAGAATACGGGGAGTTACAGCAGCAAAAACTAGTAACAGTTCTCTAGATTGATCCCTTATGATGCTTCATGCTCCAATTCTTCCTGGGTTACTTAATGCACTGCCATCCGTATTGATTTTGACCCATTGATCTGGAGGTTTTATCCAATTAACTAGAGTCACTTAGGTTTCATGGATACATTTTCCCCCAGCTGGAATAAATCCTTCCAGTTGGAAGGCCATTTGATTTGAGAGAAAGTTGTAGTCATGAGTTTGTAGTTGTCCTTGTATATTGCGTATTTGACTCTACTAACATTGGATGACTTGCCTCCATATTTACTAGCACATCGATTCTTCCATAGGTTCCAACAAATGAATATTGGTGTAGCTTGTAATAACAACCTATGTGCTTCATTGTTGGACTTGGCTAACCACCATTGCATGATGAGTTGGGGAAGGGAGCTGTGATCTATTTTGATACCAATAGTTCCTGCAAAACTTTTCCACACGTAGGTCGCAAAATGTCCATTGTTGAATACGTGTTCTATAGTATTTAGACCTGGCTTGTTACAACAACAGAAACAATTTGTTGGCTCAATGCCAAAGCTGGTTAGTTTTTCGTTAGTAGGAAGCTTACCACGAAGAATTCTCCACAAAAGAAAAGAAGTTTTAAAAGGGATACTCTTATGTCAAATGAATGAGTTGAACTTGGTCTTGGTCCTCTTCTCCCTAATCTCATTCCAGGCAGATGAACATTTGAATTTTCCATCATTGTTTGGTTTCCAGATTGCTTGGTCAGGTAGGTCCTATTGGGTGTAAAGATTTGTGAATAGGATATTGGCCAGTTGACTGTTAGGTGCCTGTTGAATGAGCATGTCCCAGTTCCATTGTCCTTCAAGCCAAAATTCTGCCACAGTGATGTTGTTGAATCTATGTCTGTCAGTAGAGAAGTGAGCAAGAGGTCCGACACTTAGCCAACTGTCCCACCAAAAGGAACAATTGCCGGAATTGAGTTTCCATTGAATGTGTTCTTCAACTTTATATTTGTTATGCATAAGATGTTTCCAGGTCAAAGACTCATGTATCCCATTTCTTGCTAATTGGATTAGACCTTTGACAATATTTTTAGCTTTCAAAAAGTCTATCCGTAGGGTCTGTTTGGAGCCCAATGGTATTTTTTCCTCTCATCCCTCCATCCCCAGAAAAAGTCAGCCATGATGCTTTGGATATGCTTGAGGACAGTAACTGGAGGAGTCACTGCTGATAAGAGATGAATAGGTAATGACTGCAACATATGCTTGACCAATATTGCTCTACTACCATAACTTAATAATTTAGTTTGCCAACCTGTGATTCTGCACAAAACCTTGTTAATAAGATCAGAAAAATAAATAATCCTAGGTCTATCAACAAATAAAGGGGAACCAAGGTAGGTGATAGGGACCTCCTTCTGTTTTAAACCAATGATTCTCTTGATTCTATCTCTTGTACTATTGAAAGCACATGAATGAACCATAAAATGATTAAGGTTTAGGGTTTCGGATTTTAGGTTAAGGCCAAAGGATTAGGGTTTAGGCCCTAAGGTATAGGGTTTAAGGTTTAGGGTTTCGGATTTTAGGTTAAGAGTTTTTTAGGGTTTATGGTTTTTTTTAGGTTTATGATTTTTATGATTAGGGTTTTTAAATGCTTTAGGGTTTCTTAGGTTTTTTTAAGAATTTGGATTTCTTAAGATTTAGGGTTACGTAGGCCTAATTTAGGGCATAGGATTTTAAGTTTAGGGATATTTTTAGGGATTATGATTTTAAAGGGATTTATTTTTTTTCCTTGGGTATTATAGTTTTAGGGGTTTTAATGGATTTTAGGGTTTAGGGTTACATATGGTTTGGGCTTTAGGGTATAACCCTATAGTTTAGAGTTAAGGATTTAGAGTTTCTTAGGGTATATGATTTAGCGTTTAGGATATCTAAGGGTTTGGTTTTTTTAAGGGTTTTTAGGATTTAGGGTTTTGGGATTAAGATTTTCTAGGGTTTTATTAGGTTTAGAGGAATTTTCAGGTTTAGGGTTTTAAGGTGTTTAGGATTTTTATGGTTTTTTTACTATTAAGGCGTTCTTAGAGCTTAGGGGTTTTATAGGGTTTAGGGTTTTAAAAGTTTTTTAGGCTTTTTTTATTTCTTAAGGTTTAGGGTTTCTTAGGGTTTAGCCCTAAGGTTTAGGTGTCACACCTCACATTCGATTAAGACGGACAGGCACCCGATGCCCTATAGGCCCGAGAGAACCAGCATGTAACCTGGGCTTAACTATGCATATAACTATGACAATCTTGTGACAAGTTCACGTAAGATGCAGCGATACGAACCAACATAAGTAGACCTAAAACTTATATACATGACTTGGCCGCTGAGTCCACAACTTGTTAAGATGCAACTGAACCATATACATAAGTCTACAAAGCCTCTAAAAGATAGAAAACCTTAGAGTAGGTTGGGACAGACCCTACCTTACTCTTAACTACGATACAATACCAAAATGAATCTACCAAGGACTCAGTAAAACTCCAAATCAATCTGGAGCTCACCAAAAGTAGTTGAGTGTCGTGTGCTCCTACTAAGGAGGTCTACTAGCTGAAGTACATGTGCCTGCAGCATGAAATGCAGCATCCCCCCCACGAGGGACGTCAGTACGAGAAAATGTACTGAATATGTAAGGCATTAACATATATAAATAAGAGTTCGAATGAAACCGAGTGTCAATACATGAGTGCATAAATCAGAACAGAAGACCACATTTGTTAACTCTTGTGGGATCATGTCTGTTACATTATTGTCTTTACCTTTCTGTGTGTTATGATCTTTATAAGGCATGCGATACAAATGACCAACTGATCAGTGGTAGAAGAGGATGACCCATTCTAGGCATTTTAACCCCTGGGATGCGGTCCTCATAATTACACAAATTGGGATCGGTCCATGCTAGGGTTTCCCCCCTGAGCTGCCACCCATAATTATACAAATTGATTTACTTAGATTCTTTAATCTTTGAGATTGTTGTTTTGGTGGTCATAATCTTTTTTTATATTTGGAATTACGGACCAATAGTAAAAGACATGAAAATAATACTTCAAGGCAGTAACAGTGACATAAAGAGTTATGTAACATCAATGCATTACTGGTGAGCTTAAATGACACAATAGACTTCAACTGACTAAGATGAGGATTCACCAAACTTGCTTTTGCAAATACCATTTCTATATCAGCACATAGGAGGATAATTAGACAAGTATAGAGTGGTGAACATATAATTAAGTAATTCTATACACTAAGGGGAGGGGGAAATATTGTCAGCTATTTGAAGATCGTACGTTGCCACTATGTTTCCTTTACTAGGAATAGAACTTGGGAAATTCCATTATTGATATTGATTGCAAAGATCAGATTTCATGCCGAAGAATATTGAATCGAATAGCCTTACATACCTTATTCTCTGATCAATATAACTATCACGATTCAGCCTCCCCTTTTAGGTGTTAATCTGTAAGTCATGATAAACTAATATTAGCAGCTATCACACCTGAGCCTCGTAAAACAGTAACTAACTTTGATTGGTAATGAGCCCATACACCCCTTAAATAATGTGTATCAGTTCATCCTCCTTCTCTGCCCAATACATATTATATATCATTTTTCAAGATTACCCAAGCTGCACTAACAACAATACACATAAAACAACCTCAAATATTCTTTATCATACAACCAATTATTGAACTAACCACCCCTTGAGTTCTTTTATGACAGCACACCCATAATTCCTCACTCAAACTCATACATAAGGAGGAAGAAAATGGAGCAGTCACCTTACCTCAATTTCTGCAACTTTTCCTTATAACTTGAATTCCTCTAGAACTTCAACTTCCCTTCACACTTAACCCAAAGAAGAAGAGAAAAGTATCTTAATAATTAAGGAAAGTAAGCAGTAGCTTGTGGAAACTTCTGCCTTCTACTTATAATTGAGCATGAATAACATGTGTTTCTAGTTTCCCATGGGAAAATTAAGCTAAATCCATAAGTGTTTCTCTTACCTTGGTTTGCAGATATGAGGATTTCTTCAAGAACCCTAGAAGGAACTTTAAGGCTGCTGTTTTAATTCTTAAGAGAAAAGAGAGAGAGTTGGAGTGAATTGTGAATTTTGTATGTTAAAATGAGTGAAAAGATCAACTCAAATTTGGTTTATATGAAGCCTTCTTGACCATAAAAAATAATCCTCTAGAACATCCCTTTTTGGTCCATTTTCAACCACTAATTGGTCAAGTAGGTGATGCACCTGCTTATGTACATCAAGCAACTCAAAAGGTCAAACTAGGTGATGCACCTACTAGCTTTCACTTGGGCTTAAATATATTAGGCCTTGGCAGATTTGGTTGTTGGGCCTCAAGTGAGTCCATTAGCAAAGGCCCAATCTGATCCACAAACCTTGGCCTTTTTAACTAGATCCATATAGCTCAAGTAGGTGATGCACCTATTGGTCCTTTGGACTGGTCAATAAGTCAAAGTAGGTGATGCACCTACTTGTCACCTACTAGCTTAGTTAAGTCAAGCAAGCAATTCACTTATTTTATTTCATTTTCTAAATGTTAATCCCTTTTGCTCTAACTTAGCACTTAACTTTACACTTTAAGCTCAATTACCACCTTACTGTCTCGAGTTTAAATACTCCCGTTGGAGTTAACTGTACACATGTTGAAACGTGCAAGGCTGACATCACCTTCCGAGCTAGTTTAAACCAATGCTAATCATATAAGAAACATGGTCCCTCACTTATACTATACGGCTATGCCAAGTATCACAAGAATAGAACAAGCATATGCATAATACGGGCTATTACATCCTCCCCCCTTAAAACATTCGTCCTCGAATGTTAGCATGGTTATCCATACCAAACAAATTCAAGCCTAAGTTAGTACTACTATTAATCACATTGAACATATACACTTATACTTACTTGTTAATGCCCTAACATTTTCATCTTCCTCATCGATCTGGAAGAGATGAGGATACTTCAATTTCATTGCTTCGTCCACTTCCCATGTAACTTCTTCTACTTGTTGGTTCCTCCATAATACTTTTACAGAAGCTACTTCTTTATTCCTTAACTTCCTAACTTGTTGATCCAGAATAGCAATTGGTACTTCTTCATAAGTGAGATATCTCGTAACTTGTACATCTTCATTAGGAATAATACGAGATGGGTCATTGAAGCATTAAGACATGAAACACCGGATGAATGGTTGAAAGTTCTTGAGGCAGCTCTAACTCATACACAACTTGGCCAATTCTTCGGATAATCTTATATGGCCCTATGTAGCGTGGACTCAACTTTCCCTTTTTACCAAACCTCATTACCCTTTTCATCGGTGACACCTTCAAGAACACCCAATCTCCTATGGAAAATTCTAGTCCTCTCCTTCTAACATTCGCATGTGATTTATGTCGACTTTGAGTTGTTTCTAGCCGTTGTTGTATCACCTTGACTTTTTCCATATCTTGATGAACAAGGTCTGGCCCAAATAAGGCAGTTTCACCTGTTTCGAACCAGCCAATTGGGGATCTACATTTTCTACCATATAAAGCTTCATAAGGTGCCATTTTAATACTTGAATGGTAGCTATTGTTATAAGCGAATTCAATAAGGGGTACATGATCATCCCAGCTACCCTTGAAGTCTAATACACAATCTCGCAACATATCCTCAAGTGTTTGAATTGTACGCTCTGCCTGACCGTTTGTCTGGGGGTGAAAGGCTGTACTTAAATTCACTGGTGTTCCCAAACTCTTCTGAAATGACTTCCAAAAATTTACAGTGAATTGAGCTCCTGTATCATATCTTATAGAGATTGGCACTCCATGTAGTCGAACTATCTCTTTAATATACAACCTTGCATACTCTTTCACTGTATAAGTAGTCTTCACCGGCAAGAAGTGTGCTGCTTTGGTGAGTCTGTCAACTATTACCCACATGGAGTCAAACTTCCGAAATGAGCAAGGCAAACCAGTGACAAAATCCATGTTGATCATGTCCCACTTCCAAATTGGAAGTTCTATGCACTGCATATAGCATCCGGGCTTTTGGTGCTCTACTTTTACTTCTTGACAATTTGGACATTGAGCTATGAATTCCACAATGTTCTTCTTCATGTCCCCCCACCAATACATTTCCTTCAAGTCATGATACATTTTAGTTGACCTCGGATGGACAGAATATCTCGAATGGTGTGCTTCCATCATAATCCTCTTTCTCAGTTCATCTACGTTAGGTACACACAATCTGTTTTGACACCAAAGTACTCCCTCTTGCGTAAGTTCAAATGCCTTTGTCATACCATGTTGTACATTCTCCTTAAGCTGTAATAGAATAGGATCAGTGTATTGCTTCTCTTTCATTTCCACTACTAATGAGGATTCTGCCACATTTTGCACAACAACCCCTTCGTCTGGAGATTCAAGAAGGTGAACCCCCAAGCTAGCTAGTTGACATAGATCCTTAGTTATTCCATTTCTTTCCATAGACTGCCCATAAGTGCATGCCATTATTTTACGGCTTAAAGCATCAGCTACTATATTGGCTTTACCGGGATTATACAAGATATCAATGTCATAATCTTTTAATAGCTCCAGCCATCTTCGCTGCCTCAGAATTAGGTCCTTTTGCTTAAAGATATATTGCAAACTCTTGTGATCAGTGTATATGTCAACATAAACTCCATACAAGCAGTGGCGCCATATTTTCAAAGCAAACACAACTGCTGCTAGCTCTAGATCATGGGTTGGATAATTTTTCTCATGTGGCCGCAGCTGCCTTGATCCATAAGCTATTACTTTACCATGCTGCATCAATACACAACCTAAGCCCACTCCCGAAGCATCACAATACACTAATTGGTCCTTTCGAACATCCCTTTTTGGTCTTAGGTTGTGTAAGGGTTTAGGGTTTAGTGTTTTAGGGTTTCTTAGGTTTTTAGTGTTTAGCTTTTCTTAGGATTTCTTAGGGTTTAGGGCTTCATAGAGTTTCATAAGGCTTAGGATTGGGGGCTTATCCCTAAGGTTTAGGGTTTAAGTTTCTTAGGGTTTGAGTTTAACATTTAAGGTCTCCTACGTTTTTCTTGGGTCAGAATAGGGCGTAGGGGTTTAGGGTTTAGTGTTTTAGGTTTAGGGTTTTTCTATGGTTTAGGGTTTTAGGTTTGTTAGGTTTAAGATTTTTTAGGTTTAGAGTTTCTAAAGATTTTTTTTGTTGTTTTTTAATGTTTATATTTTCTTAGGATTTAGGATTTCTTAGGATTTAGGGCTTCTTAGAGTTTCATAAGGCTTAGGGTTGGGGGTTTGTCCCTAAGGTTTAGAGTTTAGGTTTCTTAGGGTTTGAGTTGAACATTTAAGGACTCCTAGGTTTTTTTTGGGTCATAGGGTTTAGGGTTTTAGGTTTAGGGTTTTTCTAGAATAAGGTTTAGGTTTGTTAGGTTTAAGATTTTTTAGAGATTTTCTAGGTTTAGAGTTTATAAAAAAAAAATTGTTGTTTTTTAGAGTTTTGGGTTTAGGGTTTGGGGTTTTCTTAGGGTTAGGGTAAGGGCTTATGATTTTTAAGGGTTTAGGGTTCAAAGGTTTAGAGTTTGGGATTTAGGGTTCTTTAGGTTTAGGGGTTTTAAAGTTTTTTTGTTTTTGGTTTTTTAGTGTTTAGGTTTTCTTAGTGATTTTTTAGGGTTTAGGATCTTAGGTTTAAGGTTTAGAGTTTCTTAGGGTTTCTTCGTTTAGGGTTTAGGGCTTCAGATTTTAGGTCAAGAGGTTTTTAGAGTTTATGGTTTTTTTTATGTTTATGATTTTTATGATTAAGGTTTTTAAATGTTTCAGGGTTTCTTAGGTTTTTTTAAGAATTTGGATTTCTTAAGATTTAGGATTACGTAGGCCTAATATAGGGCATAGGATGTTAAGTTTAGGGTTTTTTCTAGGCCTTATGATTTTAAAGGGATTTTTATTTCGTCAGGTATTATAGTTTTAGGTGTTTAAATGTATTTTACGGTTTAGGGTTTTTGAGGATTCCATATGGTTTGGGGTTTAAGGTTTATCCCTATGATTTAGAGTTAAGGATTTAGAGTTTCTTAAGGTATATTATTTAGCGTTTAGGATTTCTTAGGGTTTGGTTTTTTTAAGGGTTTTGGGCTTAAGATTTTCTAGGGTTTTATTAAGTTTAGAGGAATTTTTAGGTTTAGGGTTTGAAGGTGTTTAGGATTTTTATGGTTTTTTAATGATTAAGGGGTTCTTAGATCTTTGGGGCTTTATAGGGTTTTTAGGGTTTAGGGTTTTTAAAAGTTTAGGGTTTTAAAAGTTTTTCACAGTTTTTTTTATTTTTAAAGTTTAGGGTTTCTTAGGGTTTAGCCCTAAGGTTTAGGTTTTCTTAGTGATTTTTTAGGGTTTAGGATATTAGGTAATAGGGTATTAGGGTTTATAAGGGTTTAAGGTTTAGAGTTTCTTAGGGTTTCTTCGTTTAGGGTTCAGGGATTCGGATATTAGGTTAAGAGTTTTTTAGAGTTTATGGCTTTTTTTAGGTTTATGATTTTTATGATTAAGGTTTTTAAATGTTTTAGGGTTTCTTAGGTTTTTTTAAGAATTTGGATTTCTTAAGATTTAGGATTACGTAGGCCTAAAATAGGGCATAGGATTTTAAGTTTAGGGTTTTTTCTAGGGCTTATGGTTTTAAAGGAATTTTTTTTCCTCGGGTATTATAGTTTTAGGTATTTAAATGGATTTTAGGATTTAGGGTTTCTTAGGATTCCATATGGTTTGAGGTTTAAGTTTTAGCCCTATGATTTAGAGTTACGAATTTAGAGTTTCTTAGGGTATATGATTTAGCCTTCAGGATTTCTTAGGGTTTGATTTTTTTAATGGCTTTTAGGATTTAGGGTTTTGGGCTTAAGATTTTCTACAGTTTTATTAAGGTTAGAGGAATTTTTAGGTTTAGGGTGTTTAGGATTTTTATGGTTTTTTCACGATTAAGGGGTTCTTAAATCTTAGGGGTTTTATAGTGTTTAGGGTTTTTAAAAGTTTTTTATAGTTTTTTATAGTTTCTTTTATTTCTTAAAGTTTAGGGTTTCTTAGGGTTTAGCCCTAAGGTTAAGGATTTCTTTAGGTATAAGGTCTAAGTTTTAATTTAAGGGTTTTTAAGGTTTAGGGCTTAAGTTTTTGTTGAATTTTTTAGGTTTAGGATTTTAAAAGGGGTTTTCAAGATTGTTATGATTTCTTACGGTTTAGGGGTTCTTAGGGCTTAGGATTTCTTTGGGTTAAGAGCTTAGGATTTTGAAATTAGGGTTTTTAGGGGTTACGGGTTTTAAGGGTGTTTTTATGTTTAGTATTTTTTAAGGTGTTTTTAGGCTTTAGGATTTCTTAGGCTTTAGGGTTTGTTGGTGTTTCATAAGTCTTGGGGTTTAGGGGTTTTCCTATGATTTTTGGTTTAGGGTTTCTTATTTCTTAGGTTTAGGCTTTTAAAGGTGTTGATCTAATATATTCATGATATGCCAACTCAAGATTAGCTTGGGGTCCTCTAACTGACTAAAGATGCTGGGACATGCCCCAGCTAACTCTAGCAAAACTGAAACTAAAATGAAAGACTGAATATAAAATATGTAAATCGTCTTCGAAAAATGATTACTCACCACTGATATTGCTGAATACGAATCGGGAACCGATCTCCGCGTGATCTGAATGCTGAGGACCTAATCCTACATCTAGAGAAGATGTAGCGTAGAGTATGTCTCAGCAGTTGAAAGATTCTGAGCATGCATGACATGATAAAGCTGAACAAATATATCTAACTAAATAGAGCCCCAACATGATGAATAAGAGTTTAGGTGTTTGTTTAAGGGTTTTTAGGTTAGAATTTAGAGCTTAAGTTTTTCTAAAAAAATTTAGGTTAAGAGTTGTTTTCAATTTAGGATTGTTAAAGATTTTTTAGGATCATTATTGTTTTTACGATATATGAGTTCTAAGGGCTTAGGACTTAGGGTTTTAGATTAAGGAATTTTTTTAGGGTTTTTAAGGTTTGTTTTCGGGATTTTTAGTTTTAGGGTTTTAAAGGTTTTTAGTGTTTAGCTTTTCTTAGGGTTTAGGGCTTCTTAGAGTTCATAAGGCTTAGGGTTGGGGGTTTTTCCCTAAGGTTTAGGGTTTAAGTTTCTTAGGGTTTGAGGTTAACATTTAAGGTCTCCTAGGTTTTTTTTGGGTCAGCTAGGGTGTAGGGGTTTAGGGTTTTTCTATGGTTTAGGGTTTTAGGTTTGTTAGGTTTAGAGTTTGTAAAGTTTTTTTTGTTGTTTTTAAATGTTTATATTTTCTTAGAATTTAGGATTTCTTAGGGTTTAGGGCTTCTTAGAGTTTTATAACGCTTAGGGTTGGGGGTTTGTCCCTAAGGTTTAGAGTTTAGGTTTCTTAGGGTTTGAGTTGAACATTTAAGGACTCCTAGGTTTTTTTTGGGTCATAGGGTTTAGGGTTTTAGGTTTCAGGCTTTTCTAGAATAGGGTTTAGGTTTGTTAGGTTTAAGTTTTTTAGAGGTTTTCTAGGTTCAGAGTTTATAAAAACAAAATTGTTGTATTTTAGAGTTTTGGGTTTAGGGTTTGGGGTTTTCTTAGGGTTAGGGTAAGGGCTTATGATTTTTAAGGGTTTAGGGTTCGGGGTTTTCTTAGGGTTAGGGTAAGGACTTATGATTTTTAAGGGTTTAGGGTTCAAAGGTTTCGAGTTTGGGATTTAGTGTTCTTTAGGTTTAGGGGTTTTAAAGTTTTTTTTTTTTGGTTTTTTAGTGTTTAGGTTTTCTTAGTTATTTTTTAGGGTTTAGGATCTTAGGTTTAAATTTTAGAGTTTCATAGGGTTTCTTCATTTAGGGTTTAGGGCTTCAGATTTTAGGTTAAGAGTTTTTTAGAGTTTATGGCTTTTTTTAGGTTTATGATTTTTGTGATTAAGGTTTTTAAATGTTTTAGGGTTTCTTAGGTTTTTTTAAGAATTTGGATTTCTTAAGATTTAGGATTACGTAGGCCTAAAATAGGGCATAGGATTTTAAGTTTAGGGTTTTTTCTAGGGCTTATGGTTATAAAGGGAATTTTTTTTCCTCGGGTTTTATAGTGTTAGGTGTTTAAATGGATTTTAGGGTTTAGGGTTTCTTAGGATTCCATATGGTTTGGGGTTTACGTTTTAGCCCTATGATTTAGAGTTTCTTAGGGTATATTATTTAACCTTTAGGATTTCTTAGGGTTTGATTTTTTTAAGGGCTTTTAGGATTTAGGGTTTTGGGCTTATGATTTTCTACGGTTTTATTAAGGTTAGAGGAATTTTTAGGTTTAAGGTGTTTAGGATTTTTATGGTTTTTTCACGATTAAGGGGTTCTTAAATCTTAGGGGTTTTATAGTGTTTAGGGTTTTTAAAAGTTTTTTATAGTTTCTTTTATTTCTTAAAGTTTAGCCCTAAGGTTTAGGGTTTCTTTAGGTATAAGGTCTAAGTTTTTATTTAAGGGTTTTTAAGGTTTAGGGCTTAAGTTTTTGTTGAATTTTTTAGGTTTAGAGTTTTTTTAGGTTTAGGATTTTGAAAGGGGTTTTCAAGATTGTTATGATTTCTTACGGTTTAGGGGTTCTGAGAGCTTAGGATTTCTTTGGGTTAAGAGCTTAGGATTTTAAAATTAGGGTTTTTAGGGGTTACGAGTTTTAAGGATGTTTTTAGGTTTAGTATTTTTAAAGGTGTTTCTAGGCTTTAGGATTTCTTAGCCTTTAGGGTTTGTTGGTGTTTCATATGTCTTGGGGTTTAGGGGTTTTCCTAAGCTTTAGGGTTTAGTGTTTCTTAGGGATTAGGATTTAGGGTTTCTTAGGGGTTTCATATTTCTCAGATTTAGGCTTTTAAAGGTGTTGATATAATATATTCATGATATGCCAACTCAAGGTTAGCTTGGGGTCACTCGTGATCTTAGGTCTCGTGTTACGTCAAGCGGGTAACCTCTGGGAGTGACAAAAACAATGTATGAATAAAAAAAGCCTCTAACTGATTAGAGATGCTGGGACATGCCCCCAGCTAACTCTAGCAAAACTGAAACTAAAATGAAAGACTAAATATAAAACATGTAAATCGTCCTCGAAAATCGATGACTCACCACTGATATTACTGAATACGGATCGGGAACCGATCTACGCATGATCTGAATGCTGAGGACCTGAACCTACATCAAGAGAAGATGTAGCGTAGAGTATGTATCAATAGTTGAAAGATTCTGAGCATGCATGACATGATAAAGCTGAACAAATATATATAACTAAATAGAGCCTCAACATGATGAATAAGAGCTTAGGTATTTGTTTAAGGGTTTTTAGGTTAGAATTTAGAGCTTAAGTTTTTCTAAAAAAACTTAGGTTAAGAGTTGTTTTCAATTTAGGATTGCTAACGATTTTTTAGGATCATTATTGTTTTTACGATATATGAGTTCTAAGGGGTTAGGACTTAGGGTTTTAGATTTTTAGGAATTTTTTTTGGGTTTTTAAGGTTTGTTTTCGGGATTTTTAGTTTTAGGGTTTTAAAGGTTTTTAGTGTTTAACTTTTCTTAGGATTTCCTAGGGTTTAGGGCTTCTTAGAGTTTCATAAGGCTTAGTGTTGGGGGTTTATCCCTAAGGTTTAGGGTTTAAGTTTCTTAGGGTTTGAGTTTAACATTTAAGGTCTCCTAGGTTTTTTTTGGGTCAGTTAGTGTGTAGGGGTTTAGGGTTTAGTGTTTTAGGTTTAGGGTTTTTCTATGGTTTAGGGTTTTAGGTTTGTTAGGTTTAAGATTTTTTAGGTTTAGAGTTTGTAAAGTTTTTTTTGTTGTTTTTTAATGTTTATATTTTCTTAGGATTTAGGATTTCTTAGGATTTAGGGCTTCTTAGAGTTTCATAAGGCTTAGGGTTGGGGGTTTGTCCCTAAGGTTTAGAGTTTAGGTTTCTTAGTGTTTGAGTTGAACATTTAAGGACTCCTAGGTTTTTTTTGGGTCATAGGGTTTAGGGTTTTAAGTTTATGGTTTAGGTTTGTTAGGTTTAAGAATTTTTAGAGGTTTTATAGGTTTACAACAACAACAACAACATACCCAGTGAAATCCCACTAGGTGGGGTCTGGGGAGGGTAAAGTGTACGCAGACCTTACCACTACCTCGTGGAGGTAAGAATTTTATAGGTTTAGAATTTATAAAAAAAAAATTTCTTGTTTATTATAGTTTTGGGTTTAGGGTTTTCTTAGGGTTAGTGTAAGGGCTTATTATTTTTAAGGGTTTAGGGTTCAAAGGTTTAGAGTTTGGGATTTAGGGTTCTTTAGGTTTAGGGGTTTTAAAGGTTTTTTTTTTTGGTTTTTTAGTGTTTAAGTTTTCTTAGTGATTTTTTTTGGGTTTAGGGTTTAGGATCTTAGGTTTAAGGTTTAGAGTTTCTTAGGGTTTCTTCGTTTAGGGTTTAGGGTTTCGAATTTTAGGTTAAGAGTTTTTTAGAGTTTATGGTCTTTTTTAGGTTTATGATTTTTATGATTAAGGTTTTTAAATGTTTTAGGGTTTCTTAGGTTTTTTAAGAATTTGTATTTCTTAAGATTTAGGATTACGTAGGCCTAATATAGGGCATAGGATGTTAAGTTTAGGGTTTTTTCTAGGCCTTATGATTTTAAAGGGATTTTTTTTCGTCAGGTATTATAATTTTAGGTGTTTAAATGTATTTTATGGTTTAGGGTTTTTGAGGATTCCATATGGTTTGGGGTTTCGGGTATAAGGTTTAGCTCTATGATTTATAGTTAAGGATTTAGAGTTTCTTAGGGTATATTATTTAGTGTTTAGGATTTCTTAGGGTTTGGTTTTTTTAAGGGTTTTGGGCTTACGATTTTCTAGGGTTTTATTAAATTTAGAGGAATTTTTAGGTTTAGGGTTTTAAGGTGTTTAGAATTTTTATTGTTTTTAACGATTAAGGGGTTCTTAGATCTTAGGGGTTTTATAGGTTTTTTAGGATTTAGGGTATTTAAAAGTTTATGGTTTTAAAAGTTTTTCAGAGTTTTTTTTATTTCTTAAAGTTTAGGGTTTCTTTGCGTTTAGCCCTAAGGTTTAGGTTTTCTTAGTGATTTTTTAGGGTTTAGGTTCTTAGGTAATAGGGTATTAGGGTTTATAAGGGTTTAAGGTTTAGAGTTTCTTAGGGTTACTTCGTTTAGGGTTTAGAGCTTCGAATTTTAGGTTAAAAGTTTTTTAGAGTTTATGGCTTTTTTTAGGTTTATGATTTTTATGATTAAGGTTTTTAAACGTTTTAGGGTTTCTTAGGTTTTTTTAAGAATTTGGATTTCTTAAGATTTAGGATTACGTAGGCCTAAAATAGGGCATAGGATTTTTAAGTTTAGGGTTTTTTCTAGGCCTTATGATTTTAAAGGGATTTTTTTTTCATCAGGTATTATTGTTTTAGGTGTTTAAATGTATTTTAGGGTTTTTGAGGATTCCATATGGATTGGGGTTTAAGGTTTAGCCCTATGATTTAGAGTTAAGGATTTAGAGTTTCTTAGGGTATATTATTTAGCGTTTAGGATTTCTTAGGGTTTGGTTTTTTTAAGGGTTTTGGGCTTATGATTTTCCAGGGTTTTATTAAGTTTAGAGGAATTTTTAGGTTTAGGGTTTTAAGGTGTTTAGGATTTTTATGGTTCTTTAACAATTAAGGGGTTCTTAGATGTTAGTGGTTTTGTAGGGTTTTTAACAGTTTAGGGTTTTAAAAGTTTTTCAGAGTTTTTTTATTTTTAAAGTTTAGGGTTTCTTAGGGTTTAGCCCTATGGTTTAGTTTTTCTTAGTGAATTTTTAGGGTTTAGGATCTTAGGTAATAGGGTATTAGGGGTTTATAAGGGTTTAAGGTTTAGAGTTTCTTAGGGTTTCTTCGTTTAGGGTTTAGCGCTTCAGATTTTAGGTTAAGAGTTTTTTAGAGTTTATGGCTTTTTTTAGGTTTATGATTTTTATGATTAAGGTTTTTAAATGTTTTAG
>JAJOOR010005654.1:0-43926 GCA_036250505.1 Solanum acaule
GATTGTTTTCCATCAGCTGTTAAATTTTTGAATTTAGGTGAAAACGATTTCATTGCATCGTCGGTTGGGCAAAATATTGTTACACCTCCTTCGACATTATCCTCGAATGTCTTCTCAGCAGGTGAAGCTGATAACGTATCAGCGAAATTTTTGCATCCATGAGCTGACATTAGAGATATGATACTGATCGCTGCAGCTGGTGCCTCTCCTTTTGCAGACGGCGACGGCTTGGTTTTACTGGTCTGACTGTGACATGGCAGAATGACGGCAAAGAGAATAAGCAGAGTTGCTGCTGCCGCCGATTGGAGCTTCATTTTTCTTCGGCAGAGGAAAATGGAGCTGTGTGCTCAGTGGAGTAATGTTTATTGTTTAGTGAAGTAAGTGTGGTTTTGCCGATGAGATCTGAATGGGAGTAGATATTATATTGACCAGAATGGAAGCTGTAATTACAGATAAAGCCACACTGAGGGTGGGGTATAGCTGAGCTGGCAATCTGGCTGATCTGGTTGTTCAGGTGAACGATTATGAATTTTTGGGAAAAATTCTTGAAGAGTGATTGTTTCCTAATTTAACACACACCTTTTAAGCTGAATGTATTTTCTTCGTTTCACTTTAATAGGCTTCTTTATTAAAAAATAGATATTTTATTTATGTATATATTTTAGCAGTTTTTTTTTTTTAATTTCAATTTATATAATTCACTATTCATTATTACTCAGTTTTAAAAAAGTGACATAAATCTATATTTAGTACTCCCTCTCCTCCGTCTCATTTAATGTGACACTTTTTGGATTTCGAAATTCAAACAAATCTATCTTTGACAGTAAGTTTTTCATAGATCTTTTAAACATTTTGTATTATCAATTATTATGGCTTATAATACTTTTTACGTAGTTTACAAATATATAAATTTCATTTAAAAAAATTGAAGATTTCATGCGCAAATTTCCGGTCAAACTTAAGTTGTTTGACTCTCGAAAAATGAAAAATGTCACATAAATTGGGACAGAGGGAGTAAAAATTTAACTTTAAAATACTTATTTTATCTTTAATGAAATGATTTATAGTCGCACAAACATTTATAACTTATTTTAAATCACAAATTTTAAAAATCTTTCTTTGTTTCTTAAACTATATATTAAATCAAACTAAATTAAAACTAGTAGAGTATACCTTAGTTCAAAGTTTAATTATTATTAATTTTGCAAACTAGTTCAGTTCACATATAACTTCGGACATATGGAATTGAAGTTGATAAATTTTTTGTGTCTAAAATCACAAATTTTATTTGACATTAGTAGGTCACGTGCATTATTGAACTTCAATTACATACAACTGAAGTTCATAAATGTTTACATGCACTTCAGATACTTGACTTAAGTGCCATCGTTTTTGTTTTTTATTTTAGTTATGACTAAAGTTCAATCAATTTTTGCATGCATTTCAGTCATTAAGGTGCATTATTTTAGTGGATATAATTTACAAGAAAATGGTCAATTATTTTTTTGTATGTAACTTAGGTAACTACTAAGTTATGTTCTCCTCATTATCTTCTACTAATTGTTCCACAAATCCTCAAATGACTATTCTCGACATTTATTTGTGGAAGAAATTCTGCATCTATATAAAAGATGTTTTCTTCCTTGTGTTGGAAAAGAAAACAGGTAAGAAAATAATTTACAAGTAGTATGTTGTGTTTATATTGAGGTTAGTATAGTGAAAGAGAGTTAGGAGAAAGAAAAAAGTCTTCAACTAATTCACTACTATAAAGAGAGTAATTTTATATTGAAGGAAGAAGTTCTTTGGTGAAATTTTGGATTCTTCAACTAATGCGGAGTTGTTTGAGGCACACGACATTGTTGAACTATTGTATATTGAAGGGGGACAAGTCAAGAGTTACACTGCTAAATCCGTGTAGATTATGTCACAATGAATTTAAATTTCTTTAAAGAGAACTAGATATTCACACCTTAGTTACAATACTATTTATATTTTATCATTTTATTTTTCAACTATAATTTTGCTTTAATTTGTGATATATGTTTATATCAACAAGACCTAGCTATAGCATTCTGTATTTTATTCACTCTATTAGAAAGAGTACATAAATGAGACCAAATATACTTTAAAATAAGTTATGTCCACCAGATTAAATTATAAGAAGCTTTTGTCTGAATTGGAAGGTGTACCAATAATGAGTATTGAACAAGAAAATGTCTAACTAAATTAATATATTTAATTTAATCTAATTTTTTTTCTTTATTTGTGTTTCTTGTTTGGAATGAAATATTTAATATGACTATTATGAAATAGTTACTTTCTCATCAAGAGTTTGTTTAAACAAGTGGGGAATGATAAAAAAGGTATCCAATGAACAAAATAGGAACAATGAACCAACATGTGCTCCTGTGGTAGGACCATCTCACCCTTAATCAAATGTCTCAAATTTGAGCTCTAGATATGGAAAAAATTCTATTTAGGAACCATCACTTCTAAATAGGCCCTACAGTACGCGATTCGAATTTAGTCCTCACTTCAACGTAAACTCCAAACATCGAGTGGGGAAAAAAAATAGGAATAGAATGAGATGAGCATCTTATATATGCCCAAATAAGAGAAGAAGAAAATAAAAGTTGTAGCTGGCATGTATGTCCCAAGTAATATAATGCCACGTGATTCCACTGAGGCCTCTACCGACAGGGGAAGCCAAAGCTCCGTGGCTTGTGCTAGGTTTTGCGTGTCATGGTTATCGATTCTTTGCAAAGCTGCACCAAAACTTTGTTATTAATTCTATCGTTGTTTATTATTATTTTCAATAATCTATCCTAATATGTCATTGTGGGGTTGGTTGGAATCTTCCCAGATTTAAGCAATCAATCATCCTGCCATCCCTAGAAACTTCAAGTTTAGCAGATTAGAAAACTTGATTCAAGTTTCCATAGTCAGTCAAACTCGACGACCCATAGTCACGACAATGGTGAACTGATGAAATATGAGCGTATAGTTGGGCACATACTAACTTTGGGTCCACAACAATCCAATGTATTCACTAGGGAAGTTCATATATCTAATGATGTAAGAAGAAATAGACAAGTCTTTGAACGAAGGCTAACCAACACAGTTCAGGTTCTGTGCCAACATACCTGTTGCAGTTTATATCAGTTGACTGCACCAGACTTAGCATAAGATTAGAAATGTGGATGATTTCATTACTTAAGAAGCTCATGTTTGGAGGAACATAACCGGCAATGTCTGCTACTTGAGAAATACTTCCTTCTTAACGCAGTGATCACATCAAGAATGCTGCTCTAATATGAATAAAGACATACTAAAACCGAGTAAAGAGCTTCCACCAAACGGATAACTGTGTCAACATATCAACAAAAGCTCACAGAGAGAGTTAAAAGTAAAAGGGAAAACAGCATAAACATTCTATTAAAGTTCACAAATAGAATTAACATAAGATTTGTCACTGTAAGATGGAACAAAGGGAGGAAGCTGCAGTAAGCCAAACCGGGACAAAAGATAGTTGGCATAAACATGATATGATATATGATATATGTTCCACCAATTATGCTGAGGGAAGCAAAACCTTCCATGTTGAAATGTTGTACATGAGGTAAACATATTCATGAAAACTCCATATGATAGCCTACTAGCGCCAAATAATACCCACATAACTTTGAAAGGATAATAAGTAAGAAATGAGGTTTGAAAGGTATCAAATTACATCCTTAACTGAAATCCATGATTTTCTGATCCCTAATCCACAACATTATGTTTAATATGCATAGCAAGTAAGGCTCTATTGGAAGTCTATTTAACCACTAGCCTTTTAGGGTAAATAGTCATACATCTTGATTTCACCAGTTCTATCATAATCTGTATACAAATTCATATTATAAAGTATATTGTCAGGGAAATTTTTATCTTTGGCTTCCAGAGCACAATAACATGTATTTCACCAAAAAGGAAGTAGAAGGTGAAGAACCTAAAGCAACAAAGTGCAAGTCCTATGCATCTGTATACAAATTCATATTATAAAGTATATTGTCAGGGAAATTTTTATCTTTGGCTTCCAGAGCACAATAACATGTATTTCACCAAAAAGGAAGTTGAAGGTGAAGAACCTAAAGCAACAAAGTGCAAGTCCTATGCATCCTTGCATTAAGGAATGAGATTGCAATGAGCTTTTTGGAAACAACCTCTCTACCACACACAAGGTAGGGGTAAGGTCTGTGTACACTCTACCCTCCTCAAACCCCACTCGTGGGATCACACTGGTATGTTGTTGTAGATTGCAATGAGCTTGACATGAAAAAACGGAGGTGTTCCATATGTCCTAGTTACAAGCAAGACTCTGCTTTGTTGCTTGATTCTAAGTTGCTCGGACTTAGGTGTGGGTGTCCGATACAGATGCAGATCCGGAGGTCGGATCCTCTATGATCTAAATTTTTAGATCCGGGGATACAAATCCATTATGGATATGAGTACGGGGATTCGGCTAAAAATAATTCAAATAACTAAAAATAAAGTTATAAAACCTAAATTATGAGATATTATGTGGAAAACTTGAGGAGAAAATCTTGATCGAGAGGAGAATCCTGGAAGGAGATAAAAGGAAAGGGAGTGACAATAGAAATTTATATATACAAGGTATTCCATTTTCCTCAATTTCACCTTAGTTTTTGTTTCGTGCACAGAAATCATTGACCAGATCGGGTACAAATCCCACACCCATGCCATGTCGACACGGGTGCGGTGCCAAAAGTGAAGAGTCCGAGCAACTTAGGCTTGACTTTCTCTTGGACCTCAAAGTTCAAAGGCAACAACCTCATTTTAAATGTCATAAAAACCACATACTTAATGTCAATGTAATACCTAAGAATAGATTTCAAAAAACATAATCGACATTTCTGTCATAATTTCATAATTCATGGTAGCGAAGAATGTCCACTAGCTAACCACTCAACTATTCAATCAGAAGAAACAGTAACAGTGTCGTTTATGAAATTGAAGATGGTGATATCAAGTCCATTGAAGGGACAAAAGGATATCCTACAAGTTAGGAGCAAATATTTGCCTTTCAGGTTTGAGTATCAACATCTAAAATGTTTTAACATCCCAACATATTTACCATCTAGGCACCAGCCAAAGGTGGATATGATCACCAGGTTTCCTAAATAAGCAAAAGATGCAGATTCATAAAACCTGCAGCTATTAAGAGAATTATTTCTTCCGTCCTAGTTTTAGCTTATTGTTTCTTCTGTTCAAGGGTAAACTTTTAAATTTACTATACAAGAAATGGAAGAGGCACTGGCAGAGACGCATATTAGCATTTTACATAAAGAAGATGTATACTAGATGCCAATACCTTTACGTAAATCATCTAAGTCTCTGTAATTAGCTCAAGCTCTAGGATGGGGTGGAGGACACTCTCTGAATTGTCTCAAAGAATAACATCAAAACCTGATACCTAACTTCCGCATATCTCCGCATGCTTGCCCTTTTCAAGATAATACAAAACGAGACCCTTATTTAAAAATCATGATACAACTGGTATCTCTCTAAATGGCTACTAGGGTCATGAATTTCTTCCTTAAACACCAACATACCGATGAAGTAACATGTTACCTCATCCAAAAAACAAAAAAACGAATGATGATGTAACTAACATGTTACCTACAAATAGGGATTGAACTATCTACATATCAAAAAATGATAGTACTTGTTGATAATATCACCACCTCTGTGGCCTCAATGGCAAGGCATCAAAGTCCATGAAGCTGGAACGAAAACCATAGAAGACCAAAGTTCAAATCAGTGCAGAGGCAATAAAATTAGGTATTTCTTCTCTTTGCCTAAGTCATAGTGGACAGAGTTACTTGGAACAATTCTAGTTAGGATATTCCATGAAATAGTTGAGGTGTATGCAAGTTAGCCAGGACATTATGGTTATTAAAAAAGAAATACCTCTATCTTGAGTTTGTTATGGCAGATAGATAGAAAAAAAGAAGAAGTTACATTTCTAAAAGAAACCGAAATGTTGCTAATTCCATCACAAGAATTTACATATCCACATTTAGAAACAGCAACATGATATGCATGAACCAGTCTCTGAAGAGCATAAACTTTTACTTCGGAACGAAATAGCTATTTATTGTCAGCTAAAGCAAAACTTAATTAAGTGTACAAAGAGGATGAAACCTCAGAAATAAGTAAATTTACAAGTTCATAGCACTTGCCTATCAGCAGCTTCAGCAACAATGGGCAATCTAGGTAGCTGACCCAACAAGCAAGACGAACTACCATAAACCAAAGATACCAAAAGAAACAAAAACACAGTACTATCAAAGCTCATCATCAAATCCAACCCAAACCCATCTGTTGGATTGAAACTCCTCTCCAACAAATCAGGAAAAATGAGAAGCACATCGAGAACAATAGCTTGCATAGTGTTGAACCTGACATATCTACTAAAATTAGGATTTCTAACAACAATAAAGTAGAGTGTAAAGAAAACCAACAACCCGTTAAGTGGAAAGCTCTTAAAAACCCTTATAGCTGGTACTAAAGGTTGAATAAGCGTTTGTATTGGAGCAAACTGTGTGATGACATATTTACCGTACTGAACACCATCAAAGAAAGGGTAGAAGTAAGTTATGGCGGAGATTAAACGATCTGGACCATCTACAGAGTCGTCGTTCTTAGATTGAGCTCGAATTGTTGGCCTTTTGGGGTTTCTGAGTTTTGTTGAGGGTTTCAGTAGAAGAAATGGCGAGTGTTTGAGTGTAATGGTGGTGGATAAAAGATTGGTGATGGCCATTGTTGAGGATGGCCAAAGATATTTGTTTTGGGGGAGAAGGAATGAAAAAGGGGAAATTGGATTAGGTCAGTAGTCAATTGAAAATCCTGATTGAATTGCGGGTCGGGCTACATTCATACTGAAAAACCGAACGGATCAATAAATCGAATAAAAATTTTTTTATTGGATTATTCATATTGGGTTATTGGGTTAATGGATTTTTAATGATTTGTAAAAAAAAATTATTGGGTTATCATTTTTTAGTATTGGGTTATTGGGTAAACCGATAACTCATTAAGACGATAGTAATTTATTACTATAGCCTTCATAAATATTAAATATTAATAATTTAACATAACTAGACACTATAACAGCACTCTATGATACGGTCTACATACTTCACATGTCACAGTACTTCTACTTCACATTAGAAATTCAATATTATGTGTTGGTTGTAACATGTAATTGTAGCTTTCGTACTACATCTACTCTTATTGATGCAATTTCTTATTATATTTCTTGTTTCATTATATCAAAGCATTTACAACTGATTTGTTGGTCTCACTGTATCACGCCAAATTGTTAGAGAAGTGAGAAATCATATATTTATTTTATGAGCATTTTCTTATTGGGTAAACCGAACTGTTAATAACCAAAAATCGATAAATCGAAAATCAATAAAGAATATCTTATTGATTTGTTATTGATTTAACGTATTTAAAAACCAAAAATTAGTACATCAAATCAATAATAAAAAATAATAATCTTTAATTGTAGATGGATACTGAAAAGCTCTTCAATGTTATATCAATTGAGGTATTGGAAAAGATGGAAAGTTAGTATATTTAAATTTTTTTTTAAAAGAGAGAGAAGTTTTAAATCGATAATGTCATGTGGAACTAAAACACTGATTTGAGAGTAAATTTTCACTCATTCACGCGTCACTCAAACGTGAGATTATACATGCTTTGAAAATAGATCAAAATGGGGTTTTATTTTTTATTATGGTAGAAAAGTGACTTTATGTATTTTTTTCATTATGTTATAAAATATATTGTATATGAATATCCAATATTGGCATTAACTCACTATTTTTCTCCACTAATTTCAACGGACATGCGTTATACATCATATCAATAAGTGAATAATTGCACTTTTTTAATTAGCGCACATGATTCATTTGAGGATAAAGAGACACGTATATTTCAACTACATCAAGAAAAAATTATACCTTTTAAAATTGTATCAATCCTACAATATTATGTATGTTTATTTGAAGGATAAATATAGTAAATTTAATGCAACATAGAAATAAAAATATAACAAATAAAGAAGAAATATGGATACATTTTGCAACAAATACTACAAGAATGAGAACATTTTTAAAAAGTACTCCCTCCGTTCTATTTTATGTGGCACTTTTTAGATTTCAAGATTCAAACAAGTCTAACTTTGACCATAAATTTTTCATAGATCTTTAAAACATTTTGAATTATCAATTGTTGTGACTTATAGTACTTTTTACGTAGTTTATAAATATATAAATTTCATTTCAAAAAAATTGAAGATTTCATGTGCAAATTCCTGGTCAAACTTAAACTGTTTGACTCTTGAAAAATGAAAAGTGACACATAAATTGGAACAGAGGGAGTAGTACGTATTTGATTTTGAAGATACAGATTTGTAAAGATTGAAAAAAAAAATTGCCACTATTCTCCTTTAATCCCCCTTGACGTGCAATGTTACGCATGTGCAATTTACATACAAAAAATAAATAGATTTTTAAAAGTTAAACATATAGGAGTTGAAATTGGATATATGAAATTATCTTTCAAAATGAAAATTACAAAGTAAACTACAAAAAAAATCAGCTCACTCCGACCCTCATTTTGAAAATTCAAACCCTTAGATAGATCGTGATTTTTAATCTTTTGAGTAAAGAAGTTTATCACGTAAAATATTTGTGTTCTATAAATATTATACTTAACATATCAGTATGTTCCAAAATACTCAAGTTCATCAGGTTTCAATTTAAAAAAATTGTCATAAATATTTTTTTCTAATTCCTGTGTATAAAGACACTCTAGAGTAACAATATTATAAATATTGAATTATTATGAAAGTCTTTAATTTCAATCTTGATACCCCTCTCGAGGCTATTAAATTTCATAATTATCAATTATTGCAAGACTAAGAAGATATATATATATATATAAAAACACTTGATAAACATTGTAGTTTTCTTTCTATGAAAAAATGCACTTACTTGACACCCGATCCAATATACATGTGTCAGAACGTGACACCCGATCCAATGAATGTGTCGGAACGTGACATCCGATCCAATATATATGTCGGAACATGACATCCGGTCCAATATATATATCGGAACGTGACATCCGATCCAGTTAGCACAACCACACCCATAATGAACAGTGCACATAGTCACACAATCAAGTAACAAATTCATGACATGTAATTGTTCACACATAATCATTTCATTTGGTTCAATTCACGTTTCCCTAATCACATACATGTATGCATCCAACGAAGCAATTAACAGGCATATACCACCCAACAGGTAGTTGAACCATCACCTACCTCAAAATCAAGCCTGAATACTCCTAAGACACTTGAGTCTTCCCTTTCCGGAGTCTTTCAACTTGTTCTTGATCTAAAACAGTTAATTAACGCAAGGATCAATAAACAAGGCCTAATTTATGTGGATTATAACAAAATATCAACCCAAGGCCAAACCCATGATCCTAATGATCAACTAGGGCTTTTTCCACCATTAACTTCAGGTCAAAACCCTTCCCCAACGGTAATTACCCAAGATTCTAAGTTCTAAGAATCGAAATACGGATTAGGGGAGTAATTATCTTAGCTTTAGCGCTAGAATTTGTGGAAATTTGACAAGAAACTACCATGTGTCGTCCCTTAGCTCTCACGAACAAAGTTTTGCAGAAAATAACGTTTTTGGGATTTTTCCCCGATTTAAGTCGCGACTGTCCCGCCACGGCGGACCCCATCTTGACACAGCGGCCCTGCCCTGGCGGAACTAACCCCGCCCCGGTGGCTTGCACGAGAACAGAAACTCAAAATTTGAGTTCCAAGCTCCCATTTCGCAACACACCTTCAAACCTTGACGTTCTAAAACTACCCTTTCACGCCAAGATCAGTTTCGGGAGTTCTACTTGCCCGAATTCGATTCTGTAAAGCTGTACAGGCTCCTTAACGTCTTGGTTATCCACTCACGTGATCAAACTCATAATTAAATCCCCCATCCATTACTAGATTGCCCTAAACCTCACCTGACTCAGATTTCGTCCAAGTTTGGCCTAGGCTAGAACTTTCCAAGTCACTACTCAGAAGTTTTCTGGCCCAAATTCCTTCCCCATTGGCTTTTTCATAACGACGGAAACAAGTCGTTACAATAGTTTGGAGAACTACTATTCACCTCTCTATAAATAGAGAATAGAAAGTTTTTTAGAGTGTGGTTGGAGACCCAATTCTCTACTTTACTTTCCAAATATAGAGAATGGAGAGTAATATAAAATCAGATCGGAGATGGTTTTAGAGAAATTACATAAAGTCTTCATTTAATTTTGTTTTAAATAAATTTCAAGCTATTTTTGTCATAAACTTTTAGAGTTAAAAAATGTGTCACGAAAAGCTATTTTTCTCCACTAATTTCAACGTGTATATCACATCAGTAAGTGAATAATTGCATTTTTTTAATTAGCGCACATGATTCATTTGAGGATAAAGAGATGCATATATTTCAACTACGTCAAGAAAAAATAATACCTTTTAAAATTGTATCAATCCTAGCATATTCTTTATGTTTATTTGAAGGATAAATATAGTAAACTTAATGCAACATAGAATTAAAAATATAACAAATAAAATATGGTATGCATTTTGCAATAAATACTACAAGAACGTGGACTTTAGAAAAAGTAGTACGCATTTGATTTTGAAAATACACATTTGTAAAGATTTAAAAATTTTATTTGCTACTATGTATTCTCCTTTAAACCTCCTTGACGTGCAGTGTTACCCGTGTGCAACTTACATATAAAAAAACAAATACACTTTAAAAATTAAACATATAGAAGTTGAAATTGGATATATGAAATTATTTTTCAAAATAAAAATTACAAAGTAAAATATATAAAAATTCAGCTCACTCTGACCTTCATTTTAAAAATTCAAACTCTTAGATAGATCGTAATTTTTAATCTCTTGAATAAAGAAGTTTATCACGTAAAATTATTTGTGTTCTATATATATATATATTATACTTTACATATAAGTATATTTCAAAATACTCAAGTTCAATGACCAGGTAATAATTAAAAAAAATCGTCATAAATATTTTTTTTCTAAGTATATAAAGACACTCTAGAGTAACAATATCATAAATATTGAATTATTATGAGAGTCTTTAATTTCAATCTTGATACTCCTATCGAGATTATTAAATTTCATATTTGCAAAAGTTCCTTCAATGATTATACCAAAGTTATCAATTATTGCAAGACTAAAGAAGACATAAACACTTGATAAAGATTACAGTTTTTTTCTATTAAGAAAATGCATTTACTTGATAATCAACTTTACTTTGCTTTATTTCTCCAAACTAATTTACAAGTGGTTGTTGATTTGACAAACTGTTATTTTTGTGTTGGTAAGCTGCATAGGCGAGTCAGGGAGGAGATGAAAAGGCACTTGAAGCATATTTACTTAAAGGACTATTTGAAATTTCATTATTATGATTTTAAGTTATGTAACTTTGATCTTTGTTGGGAATTTTTTTATTTTTAGTTTAATCATTTTACTTTGGTCAAATTCGATTCTTTTGTGAAAACTTGGATCAAGCTGGAATTTCTTCAATAAAAAATGAAATATAATTCAAGTACTTAGAATTTATTATAACACGACCACAATTTACAATACTATTATAGGTTTCTCTAGTAAAATATCTAAGATTGTTATATCATTCATGAGCCCACTTTAATTCACAACATCAATTTTGGATAGTTCTGATAAACAAGAATTCAAAATTTATTATATTTTTAGATTGATATTATGAAATAAAAAAATAATGAATTTTTAACTTATCAGTAACAAATGACATTAAAGTTAAATTGTATAAAGATAATTGACCTCTAAATTCAATCCATTCAATCTTATAAGCCAAAACAGTAAACACCTTGATAAAATGACACGTATTCATCACTCTTGTTTACAGAGTTGTATTTCTTCATGATGGACTTGCTTGCCTGGTAATTTGTAGGTTACAACATTTCTCATCATCAACTACTGCATTTGATTTTAGGACTGGTTGATCTCTCACATGTAGCCACCCTATATGATCTCGATTGCACATTTAACACAACATTTTTAGCAACTTTGCACAAATTGCATTATTGATGGAGCATAACACTAATGTACAGTTATTACAAGAAATAAAAGATAAGATAAATTAGTTATGAAAAAATATATATTTTTACTCAGTATGACAAAAGCAAAAGATGATAATTACAAATTAAATGTTAAGGTTCTATATTTCAAGTCAGTCGATTTAAAGAAATTAAATAACAAATTTTCAATTTTGCATTATATTATATTAATATGAGGGAATAAACATGATTTCAAAAATTAAAAAAATGAAATGACCTTTTTTTATTGCTATAGACTACTTATTGTAATGTAGTATGCTTAAAATATATAAAAACTTTAACTTTCAATAAAAATATTATTATTTATAAAAATATGAGTTAATTCTAGTTAATAAGATGTTACTCATTTGTTTGCAATACATTACTTTGGATGTTGTTGTGTAAACTTTATTTATTAATATGAAAATTTGAGTTGTTTAATTTAAAGTTCTCAAATATTTCTGAAAAAAATATGTTCTCCCTCTGTCCCAATTTATGTGGCTTTTTCGTTTTTCGAGAGTCAAATAGTTTAAGTTTGACCGGGAAATTGCGCATGGAATCTTCAGTATTTTTGAAATGAAATTTAATTATTTAATAACTACATAAAAAGTACTATAATTCACAATAATTGATAATTCAAAATGTTTAAAAGATCTATGAAAAATTTACGGTCAAAGATAGACTGGTTTGAATCTCGTAATCTGAAAAGTGCCACATAAAATGGGACGAAGGGAGTAACTTTTTTTAATATAAATTTTTGTGTAATTTTTATTTATTTATATAGACTTCAATTTTTTTTAGTGAAAAAATAAAATCATAAAATTCACTATTATAACTTTTTGAGGTCTCAAAATTTTAGGGACTTAGTAGGCGTTTGGACATGCGATTTCATATCGCGATACGAAATCATGAGATGCAATCGGCGTTTGGACGTGCGAGTTCACGTCGATTTCATCTCATGATTTCAAATATTGAGATGAAATCTCAAATTCTCAACAAAAAAAAAACATGATTTAGGAATTTCAAATCATGATTTAGAATTCTTCAGATACAAAAATTGACCCACAAATTATATTTTGTAAAAACAATCTCACATTTATATCTAGTAATCATTTGTTTCAAATGTAAATAAAATTTATAATTCATATAATTACTTTTTAAACTATGTATGTCACATGTAAGGATTATCCTCACCAATACAAAATTTATTATTACTTCAAATCAATTCTTATTTTACCATTTATATTCACCAAATTCATTATCTTTAATCAAATTTATTTACCAACAAATGACTCAGAGTAATAATGTTGGTTCGTCTTCCCAGTCATATGATCGAGAAATGCAAGTTCAATGTGAGAAGATTGTTCTTACTATGTGGAAGGATTATATTAAAGAATAGTACACTGCAACTTTCAATTTTTTTTTATTGAATTAAAGTCTGATCAATAAATATTGTATTTTCTTATAATAACGTTGTAATAGTGTATTATCGGTGGATGTTAAGGATTTCATTGATTATTGTGATGCTTCACATTCGAATTTGTGTGCTATGTTGATGTAGGAGAAGAATGTCATAACTTATGCTTCCAGACAGCTAAAGTTCTGTGAGAGGAACTATCCTACCAATAAATTGGAATTGGCGGTAATGGTGTTTGCTCTCAAGATCTAGCGACATTATTTATATGGAATTAAGTGTGAAGTGATCACCGCAGTCTTCAACACATGTTCACTCAAAAATATCTAAACTTGAGACAGAAAATATGGATGAAATTGCTCGAGGATTACGATGTAACCATTCAGTACCATCCAGATAAGGCCAATAACGTGGCAGATTCATTGAGTCAGAAGACAGTTAGCATGGACAATTTGACTTACTTAGGGGTGCCCAAGTAATCCCTAGCTAGAGAAATTCAGACTTTGGAGTTGCCGTTGATGTAGTTAGATATCTCTAAGAGGGATATGGTACTAGCAGTATTGAGGTTAGACCCACTTTCATAAACGAAATCATCACTAAACAATTTGAGGATGAAGAACTAGCCAAGCTAAAATATAAGGTGGAATTTGGGAGACCCGAGATGTCACACTTAATTGATGGCAATGTGTTCAAGTTTAGAAGAAGGACTTGTGTTCCTTGGGTTAATGACTTAATTTAGAGTGTATTGATAGAGACTCATGGTTCATGTTATTCTATTCATCCAGGTGTGATCAAGATGTATAGAGACATGAAACTACTTTATTGATGGCCGAGGATAAAGAAGGACATTGCAGAGTATATTTTCAGGTGCTCTAATTGCCAACATGTAAAGTATGAGCATTAAAGGTCTAGAGGTTTGCTACAAAGGATGCTCATTCCTAAATGGGAGTGAGAAAGGATAGCCATGAATTTCGTGGTAGGACTACCCAATACCTTGGGAAAAATGATTATATTTGGATTATTGTTGATAGATTGACTAAATCAGCTCACTTTATTTCGTTCAGAGTGGATTACAACTCTCAACAGTTGGCCAAGATTTATGTCAATGAGATAGTAAGCCTGCACGGGGTGCCCTTTTTTTATCATTTTAGACTGTGATACTCAATTTACTTCTAAATTTTGAGGTAAGTTGCATGAGGCGTTGGACACTTAACTCACTCTCAGCACATTGTTTCATCCACATACTAACATTTAGTCAGAGAAGACTATCATGTATTGGAAGATATGTTGCAGGCGTGTGTGATTGATATTGGGAGCAGTTCAAATCAGTTTTTACTTTTATGTAAGTTCTCCTATAATAATAGTTACGATTCCAACATTAATATGACATCGCTTGAGGCTCTTTATGGAAGAGGATGCAGATCTCTTATTAGTTGGTTTAAGGCTGGAGATGTGAAACCGTAAAGTGTTGATTTAGTTAGGGAGGCTCAGGAAAAGGTGAGGGGAATTCAAGCTAAGTTGTTGACCGTCCAAAGTAGGCAGAAAGAGTATTCAGACCACAAGGTGAGGATATGGTTTTTTAAGTTGGTGAACAAGTCATATTGAAGGTGTCACCTATGAAAAGTGTCATGAGGTTTGGTAAAAAGGGTAAATTCAGCCTTCGTTACACTCATTTGAGGTTCTTGAGGGAGTGGAGTCAGTGACTTACATGTTAGCACTGCCACCTAACATGTTTGGGGTTCATCCAGTATTTCACGTGTCAATATTAAAGAAGTATCACGGGGATATGTCATACATCATTAAATGAGACTCAATTGTATTGGACAAGGACTTGTGATATTATGAAGAGATTAGTTGCGATTCTTAATCGGGATGTCCAAAGTTGAGGACAAAAAAGATCAAATCAATAAAGGTTCAGTGGAAGCATCGTCTAGTGGAGGAGGCTACTTGGGAGACAAAAAGGGACATGTGAGACAAGTATCCTTGTTCAAAATTTCAGGTACTACCTTTTTCTCTAGTTTAGCGTAATTTGTCATGCTTGATCACTCGGGGATGAGTGAGGGATAAATTGGTATCTATTGTAATGATCTGATCTGGTCATATGAATAGGTCCATGGGAAAGGAATTTGAGCCAGAAAACCTTTCGGATAGTAACTAAAAAATTCTTGGCTAGGCTAGTCTTAGATGAAATCTGGGCTAGGTGAGGTCTAGGGTCATCCGAAAAAGGTTAGGGTCTTAGTTTGAGATTTGATTGATGTATACTTGTAGTCCAGATACACCCTTTTTGAATTAAATTTGGATAAATAGAACTCCAAAAATTGAATTTGGCATGAAATGTATGAGTCAGGACGTCAAGGGAAAGTGATGTATTGTAAGAAGGGCCTATTTTCGAATGTTAAGCCATTGAACTTGTATCGATATCGTTATAACATATGGCCTCCCGCTATAGCGATGCTCATACCACTATAGCGAGGAAAGTTATCGCTATAACAGTGTAGCTATTGCGAGACTGACGTCGTTATAACAAGGGAATCAGAATTTTATACAGAAAATTGTCTAAAATCCTATTTTATGCAATTGTATTCTTTAAAATAGAGAGGGATGAGTTTGGACAACCTACATCAGTTTTCTCAAGAAATTCATTGGTAAAGGTAAGAATTCGACTTCACAATCTTGTAAATTATTTCTTAAATCCTAGAAACTAGTGATTAACATTGGAGGAAATATTTTGGCATGATTTCATGATGGGAAAGAGCCCTAAGTTGGGGAAGACGATCCCAGTTGGGTTAGGTTTAGGATTTGTTACTAATCCATGTAAATTTATAGGTCCTTCGTAATTGATTATTGTTTATATTGTTAATTTAAGACCAAGAATAAGCCAAGAAACTTTGCAAAGGGAAAACTCGGGCTAATTAGAATTTTTAAGAGGCTTGATTTGAGGTAGGCGATGGTTGTATATTTCCAATTTATGTATGTATGCATGTTTGCCTGTAGTATCATATTGTGCAATGCATGATATGAAGGTATATAAAATGACATAGGTAATCTCATAAATGAAATTCTGGTTGTGACTATGGTATTTCAAGTGGTCTTGTTCATTGTACAATGTGATTATGCATACCTATTGTGCTATGTGATTATACATGCTTAATTATGATTTTTTGTTAACTAGAGTACTACGTCGATACAAGATATTCTTGGTTGGATCGGATACCACACCATGATACTACAATTTTAGTTTGGGTTCCGTGAGACTATGAGAGGACTAAATATGTGTTTGAGGTCTCATGAGCAGATTAGTATTTGCATTGTAATTATGTTGGACATATAGTTATGCATTGTTTGACCCAAGTGTTGTTGTTTCATGATATTGTGATTGAAGTCTATGTACTCGTGATTGTTATTGCATGCAGTTGACGTGTGGTTATGGTTATGCATTGTTGTTTCAAGTCATGTGATTGAGAGTCTGGATGTGACTGATAATTTTGCTATATGGTGTATTGTTTTGTTATACTATTTGATCGTGAACTATTTATATATATAAATTGGACTGATCGCGTAATCCTATCAGTACATGATTGTTTGAGTACTGATACTACACTTGTTCCTTTCTTGTTTGGTGTAGAAAATCTTCCAACGGCTGATCCGAGACCTCATTTGATAAATATCTAATTTTGAGTTCAAGGGTAAGCTTCGCCTTTCAGTCTTCCAAGGATTCTTCTATGTTCTTGTCCATCTGTTCGGACTCGGACTATTGACTTAGTTATGTTTAGTTTCAGAGTTGCATCCCTAGTTGAATTTGTTTAGAGTTTTGGTATGGTGGTTTTCAGGTTTTAGGGGTTATTTTCCACATATAGATGTTTGACTATTGGGTTGAGTTTATGGGGACTCGATTCTTTAGCTAACTATCATTTTCTTTATTTATGATGAACTTGGTCTCTTTTGAATGGTGTTGTGTTGGTTTCGTGTTAGATTTTGATTCTCCCACCAGATTGTTTAGTGTGGGTGTCACTCACGACGGTTGTAATTTTTCTGAAGGGTTGTGACTTATCTGAAAAGACACGATAAGCACATTTTCATACTATCCTTTGTTGTCTATAAATAGATGGGGTTTCTCACACTTTTAAACTACGAATTTTGTAAGTTTTCTATTCTTCTTCTTAAAATAAGGAAGATTGTGAGAATTGTTCAATTATGCAATTACAGTATTTTTTGTGGATAAATTAGATAGATCAACAAAAATTAATGCAACAAGGAGAATGAAATAAGTCAACTTTAAACGATAAGAGTATCTTGATAATTAATATGTACTCATTTTCATAGCAATAAAATATACTTTTGCAACAATTTTTACTTGAGAAGAAGTTCAATAATTTTCCGTTGCACAAACTACAACTTGGTGTTCATAATCTGAAAAGTCTCAAACTGTTGGAGAAAAAAATATTTGATCAAAAACTTGTTTGAAGAGTCCAAACTACATTTAATAAGTACTCTTTTGTTTCCAATTTATTCATTGTACTTTTATTTTTATTCAATTTGATATACAATGTTCTTTTTTCTTGGGGGTGGGGACGCACATCTTTAAGACCACAAAATTAATTTTTTTTTTTATATATTCTACATATGATCCTTAAATTAAAAGTTTTCTTTATTTTTTAAACATATCAAATTAAAATTAGACCATTCTATATCTATTTTTTTTTTGTAATCTATATATACTACCTTAAAAGAATGAACCACTTAACTTAAATGTTAAATTATTATAATACCCCAAACTTAAAACACCAAATGTAGCATATCTTCTATAGTTAATATTGTATTATATTTATTTGTGTGTATAATAATATATTATATTATATTATATTAAAGGCATACACCTTTTCACATTGAAGGGTTGTGACATTTTCGAAGAGTTATAACTTTTCCGATGAATTGTGACCTTTTTGAAGGATTGTGACTTTTTTTATAGGGTTGCGACTTTTCAGAAAAGTTGTGACTTTTCTGAAGGGTTGCGACTTTTCCGATGAGTTATGACCTTTCTGAAGGTTTGTGACTTTTCTATAGGGTTGTGACTTCTTTTTTATAAGGCACAATAATCAGTTTTTCATATACTACCCTTTGTTGACTATAAAAATAGGGGTTTCCTCAAATTTTTAAACTACATTTTAAAAAAAATTATTCATTCTTCTTCTTCTTCTTAAAACGTCTTATTTAGTATATATTCTATATTTTTATGATAAGAAACAATATGCACATACTAATATTATACATTTTTAACTATAAATGGAGGGGTTTTCCCACATTTTTAAACTACACCTTTTTTTGTGTTTTCTATTTTTCTCTTCTTAAAACCACAAGTCTGATTTACAGACTTTGACAATCTCAAAGTTCAGTGAAATTAGAACACTCCCTAACATGAATGTTAAATTAATCTAATACCCCAACTAAAAACATCCAATTTAGTATATCTTCTATATTTTATATCAATGTTTATATTATATTATACTATTATATTAAAAGTAAGAACACCAACAATACAATAATAACAAAGTAACGCACTACGGAAAAGGGAGGAGAAAGTATATTTAAGAGGTATAACTAAGAAATTTTAAGAGTGGCTGATATTTTATTTAATAATATTCACATTATTTTTAAAAATAGAGTGGTACATGGTTTAATATTCACGTGCAATGCACGCGCGTCAAAACTAGTATATTTTTAGAAGACCCATATATAAAATATATGATCCCATTAATATTATAAATTAATAATTCTTTAAAAGTACAAATATATCTAAGAAAATTTAGTGAAATATGATTTTTATTATGTTCTGTTTTTTTAAAAAAATAATTAAATCTAGTTGAATCTCATCTCTAACTTTTCTTATTGCATCCAAAAGTTTCGGTGTTGTCTTTTCTAATTGCTTCATAAAATTGTGAAGAGTTCTAGATGCAAGTGTTTCCTTACACGTAACTGATTCCAAATGTATTGTATCATCTTCAACTTTATCATCAACATTGTTTTTTCAATGATATTCACAATTTGTTCTAAGCTTTGGACCTCTGAACATGTATCATTTTCACCCATCCAATAGGTTATTAACGTCCATTTTATTGCGATAACCGAGATCATTAATCATGACCTCAAGTTCATGAATGACGTTTTCACAAGTGGATTCTTTCAGATTTCATCCATGAACAATTTTTTAGGTGTTGAAACATTCTTTAAATTAATAAATATTACTTTATCGATTAAATATTCCCTCTACAAAATAATAATATTTCATGGTCCGTTTATATTAATTTAGAGAGGTTTTAGTGTATTTTTGTACAACTTTGTGCCAAACTTATTATTGAGGTGTTGTTTATTGAAGATGCATCACGTCCCAAACCAACACCTCAAATCTTAAAATCCCGCCAATATCAAACCGGAGCAAAGTTTCGATTTTCGAATCCTCGGCGGCGTTTCATCGTTTTCCATAAAATTATGATTTCAAATTCTCAACAGAAACTGTTTCTTTCAATTCTTTTGATTTCTTCATCGTAAAAGATTTTGCGTTTTTCTATCACAAAAAATCTAGGGTTTGCTTTAGAAAAATGAATTTGGGCGATCTTAATAAGGTATGGGAAATTAAAGCTCTGAAGCGTAAACCCAAAAATGAAGAAGCTAACAAGATTCTTGAGAAAATTGCTAAACAGGTTCAGCCCATTATGCGTAAGCATAACTGGAGAGTTAAACTTCTATCTGAATTTTGGTAATTATTTTCATTTTTTACTATTGTGTTTCTCGATTGAGAAAATGATTTAACTAAGTGAATTGTGAATGTTTGCAGTCCAAAAAGATCAGCACTTTTGGGATTGAATGTAGGAGCAGGGATACATGTAAAGCTGAGGCTTCGAAGACCGAACAATGATGAGGAATTTTATCCTTACAATGAAGTTCTGGATACTATGCTTCATGAACTTTGCCATAATGCTCATGGTCCGCACAATGCTAGTTTTTACAACCTATGGGATGAACTTAGAAAGGTAAATTGCATAATAAGTATGGTTGGGTCTGGAGTTTATTTAAGCACAACATTCAAAATTTTCGTCGAGTTCATGGCAAATAGAGTTGATGTTTTCGTTTCTATAGTTTAGAATGATGGCCTACTATTAGGAGTTAAATTAGTCACTTAGCCTTTGTTGTGAAGATTTTAGTTTAGTGGTAAGATTATGCGTGAGTTGTGGTTCATAATTGATAATTTTATGTTACTGAAGAACCTTGTGTATATTTTGTTGGCTTTTTTCGAAGTGGTTTGCCTTCATAATATTCATGTTTTGTGTAAATACTGTTAGTATGTTAGTTTAAGTTCCTGTGAATTATATTTGATAACTCTGACTTAGCTTTTTATGGACTGAATTTAGCCTGACAAGGCAGTGGAAACATGAACTTGCATTAGTTACACGAGATTGTAATCTACTTGTTGGAGTTATTGCAGTTGGAAACACCTAACAAATTTGTCTGATTTTTCTTTGTATAATTAAACCTATTTTTAATATCCAAGGCCTATGAAGAGAAGGCAAAGAAATTATGGCACGTCTAGAACTCCAAGTTTTTAGGTCAAATCTACCCTTTTTTTGCCTAAGCAATTGCCAAGGCAGAACCAATTTGAATACATTCTGAAGTATGCTGACCCTTTTTTGTTAGCCTTCACGTAGGATAAAATCTTTGTCGATCTTGATAGCAATAACTGTCTCTTGATACATGTTACAAATTCTATGTGATACCTGCCACTTCCCACGAGCAATAGTAACCAGAGACTTGTTATCATTGTCAACCAGACTTTCAAATGTCACAGAAGCTAGAACTTATTATAACAGAAAAAGGTGGCTGTTAGGTTATGTTCATCCTTGTGCGTTTTCTCTTTCTCTATTTAGCATGGGTACATATGCAGATATAGTTTCGGAAATGCATATTACAGACTTACAATATATTTTTTACTCATATGGATACAATACGAATTGATGTTCTGTAATATATTAAACTAACTTATTCTTTATTTAGTAATATCATTAAAAGAATATTGAACATTATAACTGCAAAAGAAATGAAAAACACATCGTTAAATTTGAGATGTCTAAATCTAGTTCAACATGGCATAATGTAGAAGAAGCATCAATGTCAGACATTTCTCCTGAACCCTGGAAATTGAAGCCATGATGATTGAAGCTTTCTGCCATTTATTAATCAGTACAGCTTCAAGGAGAAAAGACATGTGTTTTATGTTGAACTAATAGAGCATAAAACTTGTGCTGTTTTCTTTGTTCTTTTTGTGTACTTTTGGTTTTTGCTGCCATGAAATTTATAGTCTTCTTTTTGGATAGGAATGTGAAGATTTAATTGCTAAAGGGATAAGTGGCACAGGAGAAGGGTTTGATCTCCATGGAAGGCAATTAGGAGGCCGTCACCCACAGCCATCCATGTCGTCTCTCCGCAAAACTGCTGCAGCTGCTGCTGAAAATCGAGCACGTCTTAAATCCTTGCTACCATCTGGGCCTAGACGCCTGGGTGGTGACCATTCTATTAAGTCTGCACTTACTCCAATTCAAGCTGCAGCAATGGCTGCAGAAAGGAGATTACAGGATAATATTTGGTGTGGTTCTGAATCGTGTGACTTATCAGACTTAGATGAAACTTCTGATTCATTACCTGAGCCTTTACCACTAGGGCATACTTCTGATAGATCCAAAATCTCTAATGGGTTTGATGCACTGTCTTCCAAGGTAACATCTCGAAAAAGAATTCGAGAATCAAATTCTGTATCATCCTCAAAGTCCTTGCATGGCCATACTGTGACTAAGCCAGTATCTAAGCCTCTGTCTAACCATGATAAAGAAATTGCTCAGAGAGTTGGTCAGGCAGAAGGGAACTCTCATACTGTGCCATCAAGAGGTTATCCAGAGTCTTTTATTGATTTAACTGGCAATGCTTCAAGTTCTACATCAATGCATGGCCATGATGACTTACACAGTCCCAAGGAATCAATGATGTGGGAGTGTTTGATGTGCACGCTGTTGAACCCAGTATGCTTTTTCCCTTCTTAGTGTAATCTGTGCAATTTTCTCTTAGTTTAGTTTCTCTCTCAATAAGCATTGGCTTGTTTGTGCTAGATGAATTTGCACTTCTTGAAATTGTGTAGACAAATTATGCTTTCACTGTAGCTTTCTTGCACAAGCTCCTAGCACAATAGTCATAGGTTTACAGTTAAGATCATATTTAAAAGCTACAGTACTTAAAATCAATGAAAGTGTGCGTTCTGGTATGTGAGGAGACTTCTACTCTCTGCGACTTTTATGCTGAATATCTGGTAGAGACATTATGATTATATCACTGCTGATGTAGTATTTTCGAAGTGTCAAACTAGTAAGTATTTCTATGTAGATGTCAGGTTGTGTTGGTGACCTGATTAATGTGTGCTTGGACCCATTTCCAGACCCTTTGATATTCATCTGACATCCTAATCAACGTGCATTAAAGTGGAAAAACTTGATGTGACTTCTTGTTCTTTTCAAATATTGTTGTTTGATGGTTCTAAGTTTGTGAAATTCTTGTAATGTCTTATTTCTACTGTTTATTAGCAGAATATAACTTATAATTGTGTTTTTTCCACTTCAGTTTTTACCTTTTCTGTTGGTTTCCATCAGTTTGTAAAATCTTCTTCCAATTCTTGGAGTTGACTTCCTCTTTTTTCTTCACCAACATTTTGTGCAGCCATTAGCTCCTGTGTGCAAAGTTTGCCAAACCCAAAAGCCCAAAGATGTGGATGACAGAAATAGTATATGGTCATGCAAATTTTGCACCCTGGATAACAGTCTAAAGTTGGATCAGTGCACAGCCTGTGGAGAATGGAGATATTCTCACGGCCCTCCTGTAGCAACATCAGCACCCAATCTTGGCACTTGAGGTGAACATGAATTGTGGGAACTCACATTTTTTCTCGAAATTGTCACTCCTGATTATTGATGTCAATTTTGCGTTGCCCATCAGTTGATCAAGTATTCAAGAATTCACCTGATTTGGTAAACTGGAAAAGCTTTTTGTCTTTGCTAATTGTGCTAAGGTGGTAATTTTACTTGTGAATCTCCAATAGAAGCTTGTTTATCCTCATACTTTCCTCTCAATTTTCTTCATGTCAATTTCTTTTTATCGAGAAGTATGTCATTCGCATTTGGAAAGAAAGAACCAATATATCAGCAACATGTTTTTGTTATTTTTGGTAGAGTTGAGCTTGTCTTGAAAAGATGTAGATAGGGAAATTACTCTTTGGAAGATGTTCACCTCCTCCCTGCAGCAGACTTCCATTATGTCCCTTGTGTCTCTTGAAAGACTGATTAGGTTGGGACAGGATTTGAATCTGCAATCTTCAGGTCATAAGTCTGATGAGTTGACCAATTCCTCTACCCCACCCGCGTCTTCATTGCAGGTTCTTCTGTAGAGAAAGGACATTGCCATTTAGCACTCTGTGGCAGAGAAATGGATGTGCTGATTTTATCTCAAATTTGGAAGTTGAAATCCTCGACGCGTCTTCTAAAGGAATGACATTTGAACAGAGCATGCCTCACTAATTCAGGTGGCTGTGTAGATAGACCCAGAGAGAGAACATCAAGTTTTTCCAGGGATGATGAACATGGAAATTTTCATGGCTGATGATATAATTATTTCATGGCCAAATTATCAAGCCCTCAAATCAAGTTCAATGCGACTTGAATTAATTGTTCATGGTGAGCAAATCCAAATTATTATTATTATTCGACAAGTGTTCATGACAGATAGTTCAGATTTAAGATCAAGCTCTAAAACTTAAAAATCAAAATATTGTAGTCTGTTAATATTCTTCTTGTATTTGATTATCACATAAGAGCCCAAAATATCTCCTTATTGGCTGGTGTAACTCGTCTCTAAAGACGAAATCGGGAAAGAAGGAACTGGTGAGCATTCCCCTATTCATTTGTCCAACTAACTATGTGATTGAATTAATGTGGTACGTAGGAACAATGTTACATGGTGGTGGTAGTCATAATCATTTTTAAAAATTTGGACTGCATAATTGAGAAATTTTGGAGAAAAAAAATAGAGCGGACCCTTCACTCAAAGCAGAGACGAAGTCAGAATTTGAAGTTTGTGGACAGGACAACGACTTCAAATTAAATATATAACAACGGCCAAACTAATTATGAACAGGTACCAATACTTAGAAAGGTGATGAGCTACTTAAACACTACATAATTATAAACATTATAATTATAATTGCATTCGAAATGCCAGCGTTTTCAACTTCTTTAAAAATCAATTTTGGGTTTTAGCATTTTGAGCGTATGTGAAGAAGCATACAATTGATATTTTGTTGTAGAGTAGACATTGTTTTTCTCTTTCTTTTTTCCAATCATTTGTAAGAGCTGTTTGACCATAAATATTATTCACTTTATTTCGAAATTCTTATTTGATTATAAAAATATCAAATATAATTTGAAATTTTGAGAAACACCTTATTATTTCACCCTTTATTATCATTTTATTTTAAATATTAACCCAACTTCTTACTATCACTTTATTTTTAAATATTACCCCAATAAAGTTATGGTTGACAGAAACATGGCTCCATATGGCTAGTTTTTCAATGTTCAATAGTTGTAAGATTAGTTAATTTGCTAGTTTTTATAATTACGATCTAAAATCATATTTATAAAAAGATACATCCGAATTCTAAAATAAATATTCCAATATTATGATCGAACACAACTCCAATTTTAAAATTTTCAAATAAAGTAAAATAACTTTTTAAATATCCCAAATTCCTACTTAAAGACCAAAGTAGAAGCTTGATGTCCCACTATTCACAACTTCACATATAATGGATGATGTAGTACCTACGTATGAGTTTCCAGTATGAATGCGTCAAATGGTTTACTTTATTTTCTAATTTTATTTTTCCACACTTTTTAAAATATATATTTTTTAAATATTTTTAGTTTTGGATGGACACATGTTAGAACATGCATTTATAAGAAATTTCCACGCTTTAAATAATAAAATATTGTAAGATGTATCCTTAAACAAGAAATTTCCTCACATGATTAGACGTAAATGTTCCATATATCCTTTCCAATCAAAATTAAATTGAAATATTTAAGAGATTCTATACACTACTAACGAAATTCCTAATTTTAACGTTATTTTTAGATGATAAATAGAGACGGAGCCAAAATTTAAAATTTGAGGATTCTAAATTTTAGGACGGTTTGAACCCACAACATTAGTGTGAAAAAACATTTTCACCGTTTCTTCCTTACCGCTAAATTGTTAATGAATTTTGTTATGAAGTTCACAAGTTACTATACATATATATATATTTAATTTTCTTATATAAATATAGCATTTACAGAAAAACTAGTGAATTCAACTGAATCCACGAACCCTACTTAGCTCCACCCTGATGGTAAAAGAGGGAGGTGGTGGTTATATATACATATAATATAAAAATAACTCGTTTTCTTGTCGAGTATGTTTTAAAAGTCTAGCAAGTAACACTAGTGGTAACTTCATTATTTTATAATTGACTTAAAATTGAAGCTTAATTTTGAAAGATGACTTTATTATTTTATAGTTTGACTTAATATGATACCGTCTTTCATCTCATGGCACTTGGTATGGTAGTCGAGTAATCAAGATTTTATTTTTATTATTATTTTTTATGATTATAGTGTTCAAATCAATTTTTGCGCATTCATTAATTTCATACATGTTACTTTTTATCTGCAGTGTCTAGTGAACACTTTAGGTTAACATATTTTTAAAACCATTTTTCTATGTTTATTTTCTCTCTAGAAATTGGCGAAGAAGAAATTAAGGGGATTCCACACATCATCTATTTAAAACTTTGATAAATAAATAAAAACATGTAATTAGTTTGTAAATTTCGTAGTAATCTTTTGGGTTATCTTTAAATATTGAGGGTGACATTCTGTAACAACAGAAAACGATACAATCAATCTAAATGTTATATTCATTAAAACAAAATGCTACGACACAATACAATACAATACCACAAATAATAAAACAATCATCCAAACAGAGTGTTAAAGTCGAAATAAAAGTTTAAATTATAAAACCGCATCATAATAGTACAAATTGCAATATAAACTAATTAGGATGAACCGAAGACCATAAGAGAAAGGTTTATTATGTCATTAATAAGGCAAAGTCCACCAGACAGTCTGTCCTTGCAAAGTGAATTCAATACACGCAAAGCTGAACATGCCCAAACCTTCATAGCCAATTTTCAGTTCCATTTATTTTATTTAGAAATACTTTCTCCGTTCACTTTTACTTGTCCACTTTAAATTTTACACGTCTTTCAAGAAATAATGATTAATATGCATGATTTACCACAATATCCATATTAATTGATATATAATCTTAGATACAAAAGAAAAAAAGGTCTTTCCTTGATATTTTAAAAGTGACAATTTATATTCGGAATATTGAACAAGTAAAAGTGAACAGAGCGAGCATTTCTTACATTCTCTCTCTCCAAAGTGTCTCAAAGGCAGAGTACCCTAGACTGTGCTTCTATATATACTACTCATATGTCATTACTTGTCCATTGTGTCCACTTCTTTGAGAAACTAGCAACCAAAGTTTAGTTCTGTTTCTACTCTTAAGCAATGATGGTAAGACTCTACTACAACTATACAAGTTCATTTTTTTTGTTCTTTTTTTCAACAGCTATGCAATTTTAGTTAAGCTGAGACAGTTTACATGCAATACTGCAGCAAAAAATTGTCATAAGAGTACATCATAACTGCAAGAAATGTCAATCAAAAGCCTTGATGATTGCTGCTATGTCAACTGGTACAGCAAATTTCATATAACATTAACTTTGTTTCTTTCCCACCTTCATTTTGCTCTTTGCTTTATGTAGGAGTCAACTCGGTGGCATTAGAAGGGGAGAAGAAAGATAAAGTGGTGATAATAGGAGAAGCAGTAGATGCAGCAGGCATTACCAGTTTATTGAGGAAGAAGGTAGGCCACGCCAGCCTAGAGCTTGTCGATGAAGTCAAGTGAAGAAGAAGTCGGAGAACTGAGCTGCATTCAAAATAGATGTGACGATGAAATGTATTTAATTTAAAGCATATATTTGTTATGTAGAAGAAACAAATAAATACCTTCGTTAAATTTCATGATGATTCATCATTGTGTAATATTTTTAACTTCAAGATCAATACTATATATTCCCTTTTGCTCGAATCATTCAAACAAGTTTCAGAGAAGGGAAGAATCAAAAAATGCTTTTATAAAGATAATTCTAACATTCAAGACGAATGAGGAGTCAGATAAGAGCAGCAGGGTCCATAGTTAATTGCTCAGTATTCATATGTCTAAGAGATGCAGCCAAATAAGCATCTGAAGCACGAATTTGCGTCAGTCTTTCTTGCATATTTTGGAACGAAGGACTATTTAACACATCTGATATTCTATCACCTAGTGATGGATCCTCTGAGAAATTGACCAGAGCTTCTGCAGCATTATCTCTCATTTCCTCCGACTCATCCTGTAACATATCTACTAATCGCGGAATAGCTCCAGAATTTGCAAGAGCAGCTCTATCTGCTTCATTGTAACTCAACTGGGTGATAGCTCCAGAAACCTTTTCCCTGACATCAATGTTTTGGTCTTCCAACAGCTGAACTAGAATAGGAATTGCACCTGAATTTCGCACAACTGATGGCAAATGCTTGTAACCTGCGAGATCCCACAATACATCAGCAGCCGCAGCTTTAGCTTCGGCACTATCTCCTCTTAGGATTCTAACCAAATGTTCAACAATTGCTACACCATTCTCTTCTACCACTGCTAGAATGCAAAAGACATCCTCTGCAATCTCCTTACCCATGGGATCAGTTCCTTGCAGAAGGTCAGCGTAAAGAGGAATCGCTCCAGCATTAGCAAGGGGTCTAATGTAATCAACATGAGATGAGATCACACCAAGTGCATTAGCAGCTACGACTTTAGTTGAAGTATCCCCAACCTGAAGTAGTTCTAGAAGCACTGAAAATGTGCCTGAGTCAACAAGCGTGCGCCTTGCTCTCTTGACCAATCCAAGCAACCCAATTGCCTGAGCAGCTCTACATCTAGATACCATGCTGCCACGTCTAGCAGCTTCAACAAGAAAACAAACACCCCTGGAAATCAAAATGGTCCTCCTAACTTCTCTCAGAAGAGCCAATGCACTGAGAATTTCTAGCAAGTATCGCTTTAGATCATCCGAGCAGGTATTCAACAAATTGAGAATGATTTCCAGCCCACCATGTCTAACTATAATCTCATGGTTATGAGCAGCAAACGTGACACTATTTCTAAGGCATTTCAATAAAACCCTTCGCAAACTCCCATCAGCATGCAATAATAAACTCAAAAGAGAAGGGATGGATTCACCAATAAGTACAGCCAATCTTCCTTCCCCTCGACAAGCAACACATTTCAAGCAGTGAGCAGCAGCTTCCTGAATTGAAGGACTCAGATCAGTGGAAGGGATCCTTCTAAGAAGCTCTACAAGGACAGGTATCGTGCGTGCTAAGAGATCCTCAGGCGCGTGTTTCGACAGTTTGGCTAGCTTAGTTGTAGCTTGGACCCATAAAAGCTCATTGTCACATGCAATTGCATTTACATAAAGATCAAATGCTCGTTCCCAATTTATGCCAGGTTTTTCAGTTGTTCTACCAAACTGGGCCATTACAAACTAGGATCCCTTTTATGGTCACTCTGTACACTCTAAGCGCTGTAAACATCAGAGGAAGGAAAGTTAACTTCCAAACATACATCACCATTTGTTGAAAATTATGTTGTAAAAAAGGGCTCACAGAACGCTACATTTAATAGACATAATTGTTTTGATGAACCTACTTTACCACATATTTAGCACCATAAAGCAGGTGCAGCAGAGTATAATCTATACAAGTTTGAGAACAGCTCGCAAAAATCATATTCAAACACTACTCTAGGTACATAAAAAGAAGGCCATAAGGTAAAAGTATTGCAAACAAACTTCACCATATAAAAGACTGCGACCTCAATCAGGTTATCAAGAACAGACTCATATGGAAGACTAATGAAGTGAGGTTCATTGAGGGCATAAAACCACTGTAGATATCCAAAAGTTACAAACACACATGTTGTCTCTCTTGTACAATATACTAGTGAATGGTATACTTTTTTAATATAACCATGGTGTCCGGGCCAGCTTGATATTTCACAAGATACATGTCACCTCCCACCCGCAACAGGTATCAGACAACTCTATCCACTAAGGCTAGGATAGATGGGAAGAAATCACATAGTATTTTTTGTCTCTGCCAGGATTTGGACCTAAGACCTCATGGTTCTCACCCACTTCATTGACCACTAGGTCACACCCTTAGTTGCCTAGTGAATGGTATACTAAAGCCTTGTCATGGCTATGAAAAATGTCAAAGTAAAAGTTTCCAAGCCTTATCATGGCTGTTTTATCATATCGTATACTATAACCTAATTAGATAGTTCGGGCCAAGGGGAGGTGCCAACGTGTATGATATTTGCAAATGACATAGTATTGATTCTAGACAAGTGGCGGAGTTAGCGATAGGCTGGAGGTTTGAAGACAGACCTTGGAGTATAAAGGGTTCAGGTTGAGCAGGACACAAAATACTTGAAGTGAAAGTTCAGTGATGTAACTCACATGGTAGATGTGGAAGTGAAGATTGATGCACAAGTTTCAAGCATCTTGGGTCAATTGTCCAAGAAATAGGGAGATTGACGATGATGTTACTCATCATATTGGAGTGAGGTGGATGAAATAGAGGCTAACATACGATGTCTTGTGTGATAAGAATGTTCCACCAAGACTCAGCGGTAACTTTTTATATAAAGTAGTTGTTAGACCAACTATGTTGTACAGTGTGGAGCGTTGGCCGATCAAAAACTCGCATGTCCAGAAAATGAAAGTAGCAGAAATGAGAATGTTGAGATGGATATGTGGTATACAGAGAAATATGATTAGGAAGAAAGTAGCACCCACCCTCAATTTAGGGCCAAAAGAGTTCACACATTAGCAGGCAAATTCTTTCTATTTTCCTTATACTCAAATCATATTGGCAAAGGGGTTTTACAGGTAATTAACTTTAATTTTGCATAAGAAAGACAAAACTCAAAAAGACAAGTGAATGAATATGCACATGCCAATAAGTACATGTAGAAGGTGATTAAAAATTAACACAAACCCTCTTCATTATAATTAAGGAGTATTTTTTCTAAAAAGGGTATCAATCAATTTCATTTTCATTTTACAGCGATTAAGGTAAAAACTTTAGGTACAGTTACATTCATTCATAGAGGAATAATAAGCAAGGAAGCATCAAAATCATACACAATAAAAACAAAAATTCGAATAAAAAGCTTGCCTTTGGGGATTTGTATCAAAGCAATCATCCGTTGTGGAAAACTCACTTTGGAGTTTCAGGAATGTGCAAATGGGAAAAATGAATATGATAAAGAAGAAGACGAAGAAGATTGGAGAAGGAAAATTAACAGAAATGAATTGATGGTCGGTCTCTCTACTTTTTTGTACGTTTAGATCCAAAATTGATTAAAATGAAGAGCCGTCAAATTTGAAGTGAAAAAAATAGAGAAAATGACATAAATACTCTCTCAACTATCAACTATAGGAGTAGGTCTAAAATGGTCCCTGAACTATACATTCAACGGATTTAGTCCTTCAATTATTCAAAAATTTGTTATTTTTGGTCTCTTAACTATACACTTATCGATTTTAGTCCCTTAACTATAAACTTACCGATTTTAATCTTTTAAGTATTCAAAAACTTATCAAGTTTGGTCTTTGTCCATTTTTTAAATACAAATAGCTTAGATTTATATTAACATAATCTATGCCTCGAGAAATTAAATCCTTTAGCAACTTTTTTTGTTGGTTCTCTCTCCGTTTCTTTTTCTTCAAATTAACCTTATGCGAAGAATCTTAACCTCAACGATTTAAAAAAAAAATCACGAGAAAAGAAAATATAAGTCATAATTTTATTCAACAAAGGATAAAATGAAGCATATTATTGTTACTAATGACTTGAATATGTTAAACTTTATTATAAAAAGAAAAAAGTTATTAACCGTTAAATCCAAAGTTTGTACTCCAACGATTTTATTGAATGGAATTTGTTTAATTTTTCAGAAATGGTAATTTATAAAATGGTAGATTTGCAATTTTTTAAACCTTTTTTTTTTAAATAGATCAATTTATTATTCTATTCATTTTATTTTACGTAAAGAAATTTGAGTAAATTAAATAAAATTCGCATTGATTAGCATGATGCATGATAAGTTTCTCAAACAAAAACTATCAAAGTTTAGGATGGTGCGTATTAAAAACCAAAGTTATTTGTATTAAAAAATGGACAAAGACCAAACTTGATAAGTTTGTGAATACTTAAAGGACTAAAATCGATAAATTTATAGTTAAGGGACTAAAACCGGTAAGTGTATAGTTAAGAGACCAAAGCTGACAAATTTTTGAATAGTTAAAGGACTAAATCCGTTAAGACTATAGTTCAGGGACCATTTTAGACCTACTTCTATAGTTGAGGGACTATTTATGTCATTTACTCTGAAAAAATAGGTAAAATTTATCGATACTCATTTTTATAAATTTTATATTTATATTTGAATAAAATCTTTTTGAACTTAAAATAGATAGAGATCTGTTTTTTTTTTTCTTTTTTGGCTTTTATGAAGTTCTGCAAAATGTTATGTTAAAGAATAAATCATGATTTCAAAATTGACAAAAATTTAAGGATATTTTATTTAGATAAAAATAATTTTTGAATCAAGTTTTCTTTAACTTTAAAAATTGATACAGATCCGTTTTTTTTTTTTTTTTTCATTTTCTTCAAATTTCACAAAACTATCCTACAATTTCATTAAAACATTTATGAACCAAAAGTTATAACTACTTATAGTTTTTTTGTTTAATTTTATTATCTTAACTTAAAGTAAGTACTTATAAACATTTTTTTTTAATTCAAACACTACAAAGTAAAATTTCAATTTCTACGAGGGTGAGTGTCACCCTAAGGAAGTATTATAGAATTTGAAATTCTTTGTATATAATTTTTTGGATGCACTAAACAATTCAATAATAAAACAACATTATATTACTCTACTATTATGTTGAGTTAACAACTGTTCATCCATACACTTGCTTTTTAATTGAGGATATTTTAGAAATTCAATTCTCTATTGAATTTTTTTTTTCAAGTTTGTTATATATTTGAAAATTACATAAAAAGTATAATAAATTATATTAGTTATATCTTAAAATATTTAAAAATCATATAAAAGATTTGATTGGCTCTCGAAATTTCATTAGCGTCACATAAATTGGGACAACTTATGTATCTAATTTATACTGTTTTTTACACATTGGTGCATTATTCTATTGCCCGTTAGCCATCGAAGTCTGCAGATTCTGTCCATACACATCGAAAGTATGACAAAATGAGTATATTTGAAGTGAAAATACGTTTATTAAACTATTTCTGACAGTACAAGAATATGGTTGATCCTTTTCATATATCATGCATTTTTACATCATGACGTATTTAAATAAAATTGAGTCCTTGAGGATTTTCAACACTCGATGAAACATGGATAATCGAAATGCTTCAATTATCATTTGATTTGCCTTTATGATAAAATCGAAAAAAGTTGAATTTCTGTCCTAAGAAATAGAGAGATTAATGAATATAATAACTTGAAAGACCAAAGGATAGAAGCTTTTTACTTAATTTCATTTTACAAGTTTTTGCACTCAGATTATGCACCAGATAAAACACAATTATTTACAAATGTAATAGAGAACTAGACAATAAACAGACTCCATAAAGTATTCTTTAACTGAGATTTTCTCACTAAACAAAAGTGTCTCCAAAGCTGCCTTTTAAACATTTGCAGCAAGGTACAAAACTGTAGTAAAATGGCCACACATTACAACAGCCAGCAGATGATGTCAAAATTTTGTGCAGTATCTCACAATATACACTATACCATTATATAATTACACTTACCATTAAATTCCCAGTAAGTATTTTTAAAGATGTATGCTTCACCTTGAGAATATATGGTTATGTTCGTGCGATTTGACTTCAAAACCTCAAAAGTAGTGCAAAAGTCCCACTTCAACTGCTGAAACTGTATGTCTTAACTGTGTTTCCTGCCATGAATCATGAGGATTGAAAGTTATAGAAGATTATTCAGCATCAAGTTAAGAAAAGATAAAAACAGCTTCCGGAAAACATAAATAGAGATGCTTGCTTACCTGCGTATGTGTATTGATCTTTGACTTTCAACTAAGGGCTATAAATCACAAAATTAGCCTTATAATAAGTATGCAGGGCAGAAGATTGGTGACCAGTGAGCTCAAACATATTATCGTCTTTCATATTTTCTAGCAAGTTCCTTTAGAAGCAATCTCTGCCGAAAATCAAGATATTTGTCCACGCTAGTCCTTGCCCACTGCTGACAAAAAGATTCATCAGTTGGGACCAGTGAACTTAATGGAAATGGTCCCTTGGGAGCCCTCTTTAGAGAAACCAAAAACATATGGCGAGGCCTAATTCTCTGATCCAGCGACAAGCTTAGGTACATAGGATATTTAGTTAATGATCGCACTTCATTGCCAAGTTCATTAACCAAGTAGCTGTACTTAGGTTTCAGATTCCCCTCAAGTGATAGAGAGAAGACCTGCATGTAAAGACATTGTGATTATATGTCCATTAAACTCTAACAAATCAAAGAACTGAGAAATCTTCCAGAATATTGAAGATTTCAATGCTAGTGCAGCTCTAATTCTCTGAAATGTAATCCTTTTTTGTGGTAGTACTAATTTTAACTAAGAATTCTGTTATGCTTCAAAATCTATTATGAATGAGCGGAATGTTATGCAATATAGAAGATATGATGTTAAAAACCTCATCTCTATGAAAAGTAGGCCAGAACACCATTCTCTAACTTGGTGAGGACAAACAACCATGCTCACAGATGAAGAGATAAGCTGCAGAAGGCAATAAATCTGACCTGTGTAATGCTAGTTAGCACTTTCACTATCTCCGAATTGCGCATTCCGATGCTCCTAAAAAAGTTAATCCGGGGAAGCAATCCATCCTCTATGCTGTAGTGAAGTAATTGAGGATGTTTCCTCACCATTTTGACAATACTATCTCTGGGTGCATTCAATTCTCTGGTGAGAAAATTGAAGCGGGCTGTCCATGAAGTGTTAATCCGCTGCACCAGAATTTGAGGGCTTAACTGCACAACTTTAGCCAGGTCATTCTTCTCAATACCAACCTCCTCAAGTAAGTAAGTCACTGTGGGTTTTAATGAATTTTCCACACTATAGGAAAAAAGAGATGGAGTTGCAGTAATTATCTGCCCTATTCTTGAGTCTGGGATACCCAAACTAGTTAAAAATGTGACATGGGATTTCAGATTGTTTTCCACAGTATACTCGAGAAGTTGAGGCTGCCTCAATATGATCTTCCTGATGTCTTTATGTTTGACACCGACACTCAACAAGAACTCTAACCTTTCCTGTGCAGAACTCTTATTTATTTGAAGGGAAGGCATGTGCCTTTCATACATCTGGATGAAGTGAGAGTCCTTAAATCCAAAGGTACTTAGGTAATCAAGAAGTGGATACCATCTCTCATCGAGATCCAGTTCCTCTGCAAGATGACTAAATCTGTCCTTAGCCAAGCTTACCCTTGCCTCCTACAATGCCACAAGATATGATTTTGCAGCGAATGGTTGAAGCAAAATTTACAGCTTGACATGCTAACATTTAATACCTTTTCTCTGCAATCTGCATGCAAGAAAGTTTTACTAGTCAGTTTACTTGAATCATTAGCATACCCAATAATTTAGTCTTGGGAACTTCCACTGTTATTTTTTATTGTTCTTGCTAACTTTCATTATTTTTATTGCCCGACTTGCCTTGGGTTATCTCAGGAGTTTGCCGCCGGTGTCCCAACTTTGCATTCAATTCTCCTTCTGAATGGTGATGACTGTCTGCATGACACACATAGCATGTAATTTAAGATCCTTCCCAACCATTAAGATGAAAAAACTGGAAGTATACCTCGTCTGATGTGTGTTGCATTCTGAAACTTCAGGCGTTGCCGATCCTGGGCAGAAACTGTCACATCTAGAGATTCATCCTGGGTGATTTAAACATGGTAATAGAAAAGGAAAAAGAAGAAGCATCAAATTTCTGTGATTCAAAGAAAAAGGGATGGGGAGGAAGAGACTGTAGCATCACTAACCAAGAATAAATAAACCCCAAAAGAACTCAACCAAGATTATCCAAAAAAGAGTGCTAGTGTGAACAGAACAATATAAGACATGCTTTCTCAGCTTGTAACGATAAAGAAATTTAAACGATACATGACTCAAACATTTATCATTGTGAAATTGAAGATAAAACAAGGTGACTATATGCTGCAACAACATAAAAGTGTTATTTGATCTTTTGAAACAAGACGAACAAAAGTATGTGCTACCCTGTGGTATCAACACTTGTTCATTTCTATTAACAATAAAATTCTTTTCATCCTAAGTGATTTATAATTTATGCAACATCATTCAACAACAAGCTAGCTTTACATCATACTAACTAGTGGGGATACATCATACTAACATGACTAAACTTGCTAACTTTATAGGATCCAAATCAATAAATTAAACTCGTTGCAGTCAATTTAGTACAATGAACTAACATAGACAATAAAAATTGTTAACAGAGTATATTTATGTGGTAAGGTTAACATTCAATATTTGCTCTTTTTTTTTCTTAAATGTATCCGCACTAATGAAATTGTTCTAATAAAACCCAGGTAAAGTATTAACTTGCGAGGAAATTGAAACTCACATCAGAAGTTGAAATGTCGTCGTCTTCTTCATCTTCAAAACTATCATCATCATCTTCATCGGAGTCAGAGTCATAAGGCGATAACGGCTGGCCATACCTAGACCTTCGATTAGGCTTGAGAATCTTTGGATTGGTATGAGAAGAAACAACACAAATTCTACTAAACCTGAAGAAGCAGCTCTTCCGGCTACGGACAGAAGGGGGAAAACGGATATTGAGTAAAATGGAAGTGTGAGAATGGAGTGGGAAGTTGCAGATAATAGAAATAGCTGCTGCCATATTAGTTAGTGAAAAGAAGAAGCAAAAGAAAGGAATATACTCTAAAACCCTAAATTTAGAGGATTTGGAAGTATATGGTATTTGTGAGGAAGAGATGGTGGTGTTGTGGCCATCTTATCTTCACAAAAATGCACCAGAGGAGAATGGTCCACAGAATGTCTCGCAACTGTCTTAAGGGGGAGCAGTCGCAGTGATTTTTCCGCTTCACAGTTTCTACTTAACTCTCTTAGCATTCAGGAAATGTACAAATGACCTATTTTTAAGGACAATTGCCTTTTTTTTTTCTTTTTTTTTTCATCAGTATTCGGAGTCTATATTAGAGATCAACTAAATTCAAGTCACGCATTACAAAGCCTATTTGAAGATGGCATTTTCAACAAGGTTTTCTCCATATCTAAAGCTTAAACACAAGACATTTGATTAAGGGTAAAATAATCACACTAGCTTTAATCCAAGTTGGTCAGGACAATTGTCTAGCTAGGCCTTTGGAACATGCATTTAAAATCGGGAAAATTTCATATATGACAAACAGATTTTTCAAAATAACGCTTTATGGGTATAATTTATATAATTACTTTTCATGGGTATAGTTTAGTTTGCTATTAAGCATTTATTTTGTATATAACATTTTTTTTTGGTTAAAAATTTATACAATATTTTATTTTTTAAATAAATTGAATCATGAGTGCTAAAACGACAACATAAAATTTACATAATCCCATGATTTAAGCTAAACATCCAAAATCAAATATTTTTTCCAAAAAAGAGTTCTACAGCGATAGAAAGTCCATAACATCTTGTCTCCTCAAACGACTGAAGCATCCCCTTAATCAAAATTTTGTATATTCAACGCCAGATAATTGTTTCTTTCAAGGAAACTTCATGTTTTGAAGCAGCAAAAAAGTATACAATTGATTTGTATAGTATATAATTAAAAGTTGGAATAATGAATAATTTTTGTTTTGTTGATTCTGATATTTCGCAAAAATTTGTATTCGTTCATACAAGATTAGAGAAATCGTATATTAACAATTCTATTCTATTTTTTTGTTCAAAAAAATTTGAACGATACGATTTGTATATATGTATTGTATATGATTCGAATACAATTGTGTTCTTTAATGCGAGTAATTTTTTGTATTTTATACGATTACTTATATGTATACATATATACATCAAGCAATTTGTATAAATACATATCAATATACAAGTGTGATTTAAGCAAAAACTATACATAGACTTCAAAATAAAAACTATATATAACTAACAAAATATACAAAATTGAATGTTATGCATGAATCTAATTCCGTATAAAAAATTAAAGATACAAAATGTTTTAGTTAAGTGTTGCATACTATTATATGCTTTTATACAAAACTAAAACATTTGTATAAATAAGCTATATTTGTATTTGCATTTTCTTTGTATATAACTATAAATTTATATGTATATGAGTATGCGTATTTATAGTACTTAAATATACAAAATATACAAATACCTCAAGCAATATTTATATATATTAACTCAATATACAAATCACTATATACATATACTTCAAGCAATTTGTATAAACACAAATCAATATACAAATGTGATTTAGGCAGAAACTGTACATATACTTCAAATAAAAAATTATATATAACTAACAAAATATATAAATATCAATATACGAATGTGATTTAAGCAGAAAATATACATATATACTTCAAGCAATTTGTATAAATACATATCAATATACAAGTGTGATTTAGGCAGAAATTATACATAGACTTCAAAATAAAATTGTATATAACTAACAAAACATACAAATATTAATATACAAAATGTGATTTAAGCAGAAAATAAACATACACTTCATGCAAATCATGTTCTTGATGTTCTTCAGATTTGTCAATTTCTGATGAAGCATATCCACTCTCCTCTGAATCATTGTTTATGACTTTTCTCTTACTTCCTACTTCAACAATTTTAATGCCACTAGCCTTTGCGTTGTTGATGACTTTCTGAATTGTCATTGGGTCATTTTTTTCTTGGATCTCAATTCTTCAATAGATTGTTCATCTTGAACTTGTTTAGATTTTGCCATAGACCCTATATTGACCCCAAAATCCCGAGTTAAACCCATTGAAAACGAAGGTGGATTGTCAACAACATTGACATGCAATGACATACCATACCTCTCGTAATCCTCATAGATGGAGATGAATCATCCATTCTGATTTTGAAGAACTTATAATCTAACAAGAAAGAAAGATTTTTTTTAAAAAAATATATGAAAAAACTAACAAGCATAATACATATACAATTGTTGAAGAAGGAAAAAAGGAAAAAGAAAAAAAAATGGATTCACCCACAATTTTGGCGGTTACATGCGAAAATTGAAAGCATGACTGGAGGGAGAAGGTGAAATTTACCCAATTCGAAATTCAAATTAGAAGTGGAAGAGTGATTTTAGGAGAAAGATATGGAATGGATATAGGAGAGATAAAATTGATTTTGTATAAAATTATATATAAAAGCATAAGAAAGTCTTTATTGGTGTGGGTCCCATTAATTATGGCAAAAAAATTGAAACTATAATTATTGACAGTAAATAAATTAAACTATATCCTTATTAACTAATTACTTAGGGATGTTTGCCAACTCGTAATTTTCGCTTTAAAATCACCATTTCGAATCATTTCCACATGTGATTTGTTTTGAATCTTAAATTCTTCTCCATAAAATATAATTTTATATTTTGTAAAAAAAAATACACAAAAATCAAGTTGGGCATGAACACATTATTTGTACTATGTGAAAAAATTATATTAAAAAATTATGTTCAACGTGAATAGATTGAATATAGAAGTGTAAAAAATTATTTTGTGTCATGTGGCATATAGTTAATTTATATTTGAAGGGGTAATTAAGACTTTTCATAATTTTAAGTGTACATTTATTAAATGTCGCAAATTTAAGAGTTCTTTAACAAGTAAATTTAAATTTCTTCATCTACGGCTGGAAAAAAAAAGCAAATGAAGAGTAAAAGTAAAAACTTTTCAAATACAATAGAAAATATTTTTTAGTATTCGATAAGAAAGTAAAAAATTATTATATTAAAATTATTTATATATAGTCTAACAAAACACTATAAGATGAAAAGTGGAGGCTCAGGGGTTGAATCCGTTGAAATGATCAAGGTTGTGTTCAGTGGGCAGAGAGGAGATAATGAATTTGAAATGTCATTTATGAAATTTGTTTCTCACCTTCCTATTGAAAAAATCATTTTTCTCATTTTCAAGAAATTTATATTTCTAGATAAATATTTTTCAAACACGTTTTGATTAACACAACATGAAAAAATTGAAAAATACTTTCTAATATCTTATTTTTTAATTTCTCAAACCCAAAACAAAACAAGGAGAGAGCAAGGAACGCAACGTGGAGAGATTAGAGCAAGAATACAAATTTGTGGTTGTTAAACATTTAGACCACATTACCCCTATAACCAAAAGAAGAATTGTGTGCTCCTTACTCTCCAATGGCTACTCCATTGGCTCCTCTTCATGGATTCAACTCACCAGCAATTCCATTAAACAAGCAAACACAGATTCCTCTTCTTATGAAACGAAACAGGCAATTAAGGAAGCCAATCAACGCCGCCGCCGCCGATATAATTACTTCAGACCCAACTCAGGTGGAAATCACTTGGCAAATTGTTGCTGGCTCTTTAGGTACTATTCATACTCTATTCTACCTTCTCAATTTACGCGTGCTCACACGGGACATCACTGTTTGTGCTTAATTGAATTCCATTTTTCCGAGTTGTACGAAGTTCTGAAGCCAGATTGAATTAGCCTGCAGGCACAACAACTTGGATCTTTGCAGAGTTCATCAGGATTGATTTTCATATGTTAATAACAACAATTCATCGTCGTGACATGAAATTGCAATAATTCATTTCCATCAACTGTGATTTTTGAATGGTTTTTGTACTGTCCAAATGACCTTTTCTTCACAGTTTCTCTGTATTTTTCAAATTTTTCTAAAGTATCAATTGTGTTGTTCACCCTTAGTACTTTCTTTATTGTTCGACGTTGCTTTGATGGATTTGTTGTGGATGCTCGAAAAATCTTCTCGATAATATTCCTAGATGGATGTCCAATCTCCAGTTCTGTTTAACCACAAAATCATGTTGTGTTAAGAAAAAAAAAAACTCCAAGCTAACTATGTTGTGTTATATATGGGACATCACTACCGTAAGTAATCAGTGGCAGAGCCAGAATTTTCGATAAGGGGGTTCAAAATCTGAAAAAATAGACACACGAAGTAGCCGAAGGGGTTCGACATCTACTATATATACCTAAAAAATTATTTTAACCATGGAAATATAATATAATTTTCCGCGGAAGGGGGTTAGGATGAACCCCCTAATGATAAGGTGGCTCCGCCACTGACAGTAATCAGTAGCAGAGTTAGTTATTATTGAGGGGGTTCAAAAATATCAAGACGTCAAGGGAATTCAATATATATATATCAAAAATATTTTTTACAACTACTGAAAGGAGAAGTTGAATATTGTTATTATTATCCAAATAAAGGTAGTGGGAATATATGTGGAAGTTTGCCAAAAGGAGAAAAGAGACAATGAATAAATTTAAGGATTTTGTATTTATGTATTAAAAGCTCACAAGTAAGTACAATTTAAAAACTCCTGCAGGACAACGCAGATCTTGTTGGGGGCATATGACTACTTGAATTACTTCATACATTATCTGATTTCTTTGAAACGAATGGTCAGGAGCGGATCTAGGAGGTCGAGAGGGTGTTCATCTGAACTCCGTCTAATAAAAATGTACATATAGATTTTGAATCCCCTAAACACAAGATAAGATGTTGGTTTAGTGATTTAATTAGAGATTCAAAATTTATCTCCAGGTTCAACGTTCAAATTTAAGGCACTATATTCTCCTTACGTTAGAACTTGTGGTAGTTATTGCTGAAATTTTATAGAGTAGAGTGAATATGGTCCAAATCTTGAAAAAGTTCTTCTCGATCACTTCAATGCCTATAATTTGAAAGATAAGATGAAAGAAAAAGCATTTGTTCACGTTAGTAGTTATAGTATATTGTTTTTTAAAAAAGATTTGAAACATGAAATCATCGATGACATCTATGGAGAAAGATGATGGAACCATTATTAAACTGGAACGAATTTTCAATTAAATATTACCAGTGATTGAGAGCTTCTAAGATCAATTTCTTCTTGGGTTGAGTTGGATTTATAGGATCAACATTCATCATTTTTACATACGTAAGCTTTTATTTTATAAAATAACTTGAACGGTAATATTTTTATTGAAAAATAAATCATAATTACAGAAAAAAAATATTCAATAAGCTAATATTAAATATTATGAATAAGAATTATTTTTTTCAAGTATCACTAATAGGTAATTAAATATTTGAATTAACTAATTTAAAAAGAATTCAAATTAACTTTTTAATGAATTTACCATAAATATGCATATGAATATTTATGAGGCACCAAAATTGGTACAGTGAGAATTGAAGATAAAAAGATAGAAATGAATAAATAAATCAAGAAGAGAAAAATGAAGACTCCATAACATAATTCGACGTGATATACACAACGCACGTTAGAATAAAACATGAGACCTACTAAAATATGTTAAATTACACTAGTGTAACTTCACACAGTCAAGATATAAACTAAATACATGTGAATTTAGCAGAAGGGTTTATGCGGAGTAATTACGTAGGAAAAGGATACAAGAGCATCAAATTGGAAAAATACAAAAATGCATTTTCATCAGATCCAGATCTTTTATTTACCTCAGTAAAGAAGGCAGCATGTGTACTAAAGCTCCCGCTATGATAGCACGGAATCCAGGAAGGGATCAAACAAGGGTATATTCTACACAACCTATAGTGGGAAACTACATTTCACACAGGTCTACTACCATATTACAGAAAATACAACATATTCAAGTATCCTATAATTTCCTAAAGGAGCCCCTACCTCCAAGTTCTTCACAGCTAGGGCCGAGCAAATTGTGCCTACTGTAAAGCGAATATATTGACGTTCACATCTACTCAGAACATCCATAGTTGTTACATTTTGTAGCATACTGTCGGTATATAGCAACAATGATATTAAAGCAAAATTACATATTGAGCATTTGGTGAAACTGTATCATACAACATGTTGGGTTCTCAATTCTGAAGCGAAGTGTATACGCCAACTAGAGATGTAGCCAGCCCTCTGTAATCCCACCAAGAAGCTGAAAAAGAAAACAGATGGAGGCTTCTTATTTTTAAGTTTTTGCCTGAAGGAAGAAACATTCATGGCCCCAATAGTATCCTTCCATAGTTTTGAGGACATTGAGCAGCTGATTGCAACGGCAGAGTCTCAAAGCCAGTGCCCTGAACACGATTTTCTATAGTTCCAAACCGGCTCATTCCACCATTTACAATGTTGTAGCATGCCGCAACTGTAGCTGGCTGTATTACCATCATACTAGAACTTGAAACCTGAACTTGGCTATGTACAGTTTCTGCAGGCAGATTGTGAAGTTGTCCATTGAGCCTATTCTCCATACCATATCCTATACCAACACCTAGATTCAAGCTAACTGAGCCATTCTCTTCCGTCCTGACCCTTGAACCCCCAGTTACAGGTGCTGATCCTGCCATTTCATGGTTATTAGTCCTGGCTGCTGGTACATCGTGATTGTGTTTCCCCTCATATGTAGTAATTACAGCTTTGGGATCATGGGATGCCCTCTCCACATGTTTCCTGACAGGGCATCCAGCATTGGTGCACTTGTAATAACTCCTACATCACATTCACATGAGCACCATAAAAACATAAGAAACTCACGCCAAGACCAGGTTCATTGTATTTTGGATGTAGACTTTACAGTTTTAGAGGTAAACTGACTATTTTCTATACCTAAAATGATAGCTA
>JAJOOR010005656.1:0-43170 GCA_036250505.1 Solanum acaule
ATTTGATTTTGATTTAAGTTTTATTATAATTATCAACATCTATGAACTATAATCTTTATTGGACCATTCCGAATTTTAAGTTTTAAACTTGAAATAATATATTAAAAGATAAAAACTATGAAATAGTATAAGAAATATTTTTAAACTATATCAAAGTACATATTTTTATGTATAAAATAAAATTTAAAATTACATATATAATGTCGGGTTGGTTTGGTCTCAGGTTGATTTTTTTTAGTTAAAACCAACTCAACCCAAATACAGTCAGGTTTTTTTTTCCAATACCAAATCACTAGTCGAGTTTTTTTTTCCGGTTCAACTCGGTTTGCGGTTTGGTTCGGTTTTTTATTCGATTTTGTACACCCCTAGTTGATATACCAAATACTAGGTGAAAAATCAAAAAATAAGTAAATGAAAAAGCTGAACTAGGGGAGGGTCAAATGAACATATTGGTCTGGATTTGAACAGGTTAAAATAAATTAAGTCATAAATAAATTGGATTAAAATTGATCTAAAAGTTACTTATAAATTGAAATGGACTAAAAATGAGTTAAGCCATAATCCATCCAACTTGATCCTATTTTTTTGATGAGTTTTTAAACGCATTAAAAAGAAGAGCAACTTACATAAATGACTACATTTATAGGGTTATTGAAGTTCAATAGCTATAAGTATGTTATTTACTAAAAATGATTACATTTTATATGAATATCTAGTTGTATTTGTGTATTTTTTTAATTATACAGTGATTCAATTAGAGTTATAGTGCATTAAATAAGGTAACTGAATCCCTTAAATTAGGTCATGAAATTTCAACTTCCCATTATTACATTAACAACTAATGATTACATAGTCAATGTGTATACTCTTGGATTCCAATTACTTTAAAAATTTTATGGATACATTGTATTCAAATTTTCATTGTCGCTATTATTCTTGTTCAAGCGTAAAGGTATTTTACATAAATTTATTTATTGTAATTGTGAATGAATCTTGTTTGTTTCGATTTCAAATACGTGAACTCCATGACAAGCATAATTGTATCCTTAAGATTGCTCAATACAATTGCATTGATATATCAATACAATTGGACAATCTAGAAAAAAAAAAATGACAAAGGAACTATACTACAATATGATTATCCAAATGTATATGTATTTCACTCTATAAAAAATAGATGTGTTGTATAAGTATACATTCAAATCTATGTAATGTATTTATGTATCCAAATGCACTTGTATTTTCAGTTGGACAGTCCATGAAATAATAACAAGTATTCAAATGTATATGTATTTTACTGTGTTCAACATTCAAATACAATTATATGTGTGTAATCAAGAGAATAAAATGTATTCATGAATTTGATTACCTAGTCAATGCATATACTCTTGGATTTCAATTAGTTTTAAAAAAATTAGATACATCGTACACAAATTTTCATTGTCGTTATTGTTCTTGTTCAAGCATAAAGGTATTTCACATAAATTTCTTTAGTTATATTGATTTATTGTAATTGTGAATGAATCTTGTTTGTTTCGATTTCAAATACGCGAACTCCATGACAAGCATAGATGTATCCCTAAGATTGCTCAATACAATTGTGTTAATATATCAATACAATTGGACAATTTAGAAAAAAAATGACAATGAATTATACTACGATATAATTACCCAAATGTATATGTATTTCACTCTATAAAAAAAATAGATGCGTTGTATACTTATACATTCAAATCTATGTAATGTATTTATGTATCTAAATGCACTTGTATTTTCAATTGGACAATCCACAAAATATAACAAGTATTCAAATTTATATGTATTTCATTTTGTTCAACATTCAAATACAATTATATGTGTGTATCAAGAAAACGAAATGTATTCATGTATTACCTCATTTATATCAAAGTGAATTTTTTTAAAAATAGATGTGTTGTATACGTATACATTCAAATCTATGTAATGTATTTATGTATCCAACGAAATTGTATATTTGAATGCTGGTGAAAATAACTTCTTCAAACAAAACCCTATGAAAATCGAGAAACATATATATGTATACAAATACAAACTTCATATAAACAAGAAAAATGCAATTAGAAAATACCCAATGGAGATGAATCACAAAAATCGTTCCTACAATCATGCAAATGATCTTGAATTAGAAGAAAATTGGGGGGAAAAATAATAAAAAGAGACATTGATACATGTATATTGAAAGAGAAAAATATTGAATAAGGTAAGTATGGGGAACATAGTACCATAAAACGTGCATATTGCATTTATTAGGTGTGTAGTGATATCTTTCCTATTTAATAATTTTTTAAATACATATAATTTTTTTTTAAAAAAAAAATGACAATTCATGGTTAATTAAGTTTGCTAATTAATATGTAAGTATATCCATATAGCTTAAAAAAAATAAAATGTAGCTATATACATTGAATATAAATTGATGTTTGCTATATTCTGTAGTTTTTCCTGCGCTAATTAATCAAATCGCTTTAATCAAACAAAAGGTAAGGTTTAAGTAAATGTCTTTTGAAACTTCATTGAAATGTTGGACTAGAGGGCATCAAATGGACATGTTGTGAAAGATGACCTAAAATAAATGAAAATTGGGTCCAAGACTTTGGGTCGTCAATGCAAGATAGAAGACCCCCTATTATCATTGAACAAAATTACAAATAACTTATATGTTTAATTAAAACATGTAAGAAGGTTATTACTACTAGTTCGTATATTTTATTAAATTATTTGTGTTCACTTTTTAATATAAGACTTTCGAACGAGGTATGTTTTAAAAAATATTTATTAATTTTTTAATTAAAAGCATGAATTTAAATTTTTATCAATTTTTTTTTTATCTTTCTTTTAAATTTTGTCAAAAAATACTAATAGCTATACATCTCTTTAAAGTGTGTATTGTATCAGTATGTATAAACATGTTTTAATTTATAAGGTTTCAGCAAGAAGTTTACATATTTATCAAAACCAAACTTTGTATCAATTAAGCTGTACTTTTTTGTTTGAAGAGTTATATATATAAATAAAATTGGATATGTAGTTCAAAAAAAATATTTGAAATTTGCAATCTACAATACTTTTTCAATCATATATATATATATATATATATAAGAGAACCTTAGGCCCGCCTACGTGGCACCACCACAAACAAGAATTTCCTTTTAATTAATTTATTTACAAAACTAGCATTCCCTTTCATGAAAAGTTGTGACTTTTATGAAAAGTCGCAAAAAAGTCGCGACTTTAATGAAGAGTTGCAACTTTTATGAAAAGTTGTGACTTCTATGAAAGGTTGTGACTTTTCCGAAGGGTTGCAACTTTTCCAAATAGTTGTAACATTTTCGATAAGGCACAATAAACATTTGTTCACACTACCCTTTGTTGTCTATAAATAGAGGGATTTCCTCTTATTTTAAAACAACGAAAATTTTGAGCTTCTTCTTCTTCTTCACAATTAAATATTTGTGTACTTTGCTCCTGTTGGTTGGCTCATTGACACCATTGCTTATGTTATAGATTCGTGTATGTTTTTACAATCATTAATTTATGCTTATTATATCAAGGATAAATGATAAGATGTAATAATTTTTATTTTCCTATAAATTATTAATGTTTGTTACTACGTAATCTTGTATGTAAAATAATATAATGTTTTAGTTTTAATGACTGATAGGTTTTAAGTATTATTTTATAAACTAGTGAAACTTGTCTGCACTTCGCGTGGTTGTAAAAGATGATAAGTCACGAATAATTTTATCAAGTATTATATAGATGAAGATGTATTTGCAATATAATTGTTAGACCTTAAATTGTTAAAAACGAAGAATAAAATACAAATTCAATGCAGGCATAATACATAGATTGAACCCTAAACTTGGCTTCAAATTTTAACTTTGACCTTCAACTTTCATAGTGCACACACATGCACTTTAACTATCCAACCTTTTAATAAATAAACATGCGAGTCCTATCTGGCAAAACGCGTAATGTGCACGTATTCTGCGCGATTTAGAAGTAATTTTCGAGGCCCACAACAGTAAAAAAAATGCTGAAATGACAACTCTACCACCCTGGATTCCAGGCAATCTCTGGCAACCCAAAAACCCCATTCATTTTATTCTTGTTCAGGCAAAACGCCACCACCAAATGACCCCCAAACACCTCCAACCTAGCCGTTCTCCTTCTTCCTCCACACCGGAGCACAACCCATGAAGCGAACGAGCTTCGAGCTCGCTAAATCCACCTAATACCCGACCCCAAGCCCATCAGATCCGCCATCTCTGGCGAGAATCATCACGAAACAACATTGTTGCAACCAGCAGCTCGAACCATACACAAAACAACAACCAAATGACCGCCAAAACTCCATGAAAACAGGCTCAACAACCACAAACACCTAAACCAAGAAGCCAGCCATCAACAAACCTCTAAGCTCCGTCAAACAATGAGCTCCAAGCTCTAAAAACCATTAGGAGAAATTAATTTTGATTCTTGTATATAAATTAAAATTAATTTTGATTTTTTTAGTTCTAAAACCGACGTGTAAAATATTTAATTAGTTGGCAGTCATTGAGTGGCTCACTAATACACGTTGGAGCGTTTGCATTTCACGCTCTTTGGCTGCAAAAATCGCGTGTTTATTTATTTAAAAGTTGGATACTTAAAGTGTCTATTTGTGCACTATGAAAGTTGGAGGTCAAAGTTAAAATTTGAAGCTAAGTTTAGGGTCCAATATATGTATTATTCCTTCAATGCATAATTAATCTTTGGAGTTTTTGTTCACATCCACACTCATAAGTTGATTATAATTCAATTGTTTGCATCTTATTTTTCGAGTCAAACTAAAATATGCATCTAATAAGCATAAAAAATATAATAACAAAAAAAAAGTGACGATTTCTATAAATTCTGGCAATATCTCTCGAAATATAAATCTTTTTTTATTAAAGTGATGAATTCTATAACTCTGACAATATCTCTACTTATATGACTATGATTAATTATTTTAGAAATTAGAATAACAAAAAGTTGTTAGTGTAATGAAAATAAAGATTATTAAAGCTTACATTAAAAATATGACATTTTAGTTTCTTAACATTGCGTAGTTAATATAATTATTAATAGAGTTAAAGAAGCGGATTTTTAAAGTTTTTAATATTATTTATAACACATAAATGATGAAAAAATAAAGAAAAATCCAAAAAAAGGAAAAAAAAAAAAGATTGTTGTAGTTTTGACCAAAGAGAGGTGTCATATCACTTTTTCTATTCATAGTATTAATTTATTATTCTATGATTTAAATATTTAAAATACGTTTTGGTTCTTCAACTACAAATGGTTTAGATTAACATTAAGTTGTGTATTTTTGGTTCTTGCATTGTTAATACATGTGAAACTACAGAAAATCAATTATCAATTTATCAATATATATATATAGGAGATTGTTAGACTTGTTGATGTGGCATGCCTCTAAGATAAATTTATTTTTATCTATTTTCTTAGAATCTAAGCATTTTTATATTTTTAAAAATATTATTAATTATTGATTATAAATTATTAATTATTAATTAATGACCAGTTATACCTTCAAAAAAATAAGGAATTTCAAAAGGCTACTTTTTTGCCTTCACATATAAATATATATTTTTAAATATTTCTTTTCCTTATATTCCTCTTTCTACCTTTTATTTTTGTAATTTTCTAAAATTAAATTTTACTTATCTCTCCTTTTTATCATCATAATTTTTTTTGCCTCATTATAAACATATATTTTTTAAATATTTCTTTTCCTTATATTCCTTTTTCTACCTTTTATTTTTGTGGTTTTCTAACCATAAATTTTACTTATCTCTCCTTTCTATCATCATAATTTTATAATATATATATTGATTTCTAATATTTTCTAAAAATAAAAATATTTTATTTATTTTCTCCTTATTATCATAAATGTATTTTTTTTTTCTTTTGAAAATTGACTTCATTGTATTGAAGGGTGTAAATATTATGTGTATATAGTATTCTAACTCATTTTTGTTTTTGCTTTGTTAGAGCAGAATTTGAGTACTTTTATAATTATTTTATATATTTTTAATTTTCTGCAAATTTTAATAGCAAGTTAAATGAGATTGATTAAGAGAAAAATCAATTGGAAGAACATATTTATGATTATAAAAAGAAGGATATATATATATTAGAAATAGAAGGTATAATATTAAATTATGTTAATAAGGAGCAAAGTTGATTACATTTTTTTATTTTTAGAAAATTAAAAAAAATAGAAGGTGGGAAAAAGAATTTAATAAAAAGTAATAAATTGTAATAATGATAAGAAAAGATAAAAAAAAATAAAATAAAGTATAGTAATGATGAAGAGAAATAAATAAAATATATTAATTTTTTTTTTTCAAATTTCATAGATAAGATAAAATTAAAAAAGTTAAAAAAATTGGCAAAAAAAAAAAGGTAAGGCAACGGAAGAAGAGATTAGCACAAATGATTCCTCCATCAAAATGGATTTTTTTTCTCTTCGTATGCATCTCCTATTGAAGAAATTATTGATTAAAATCTTACCAAGAAATGATAAAAGGATCATTCAAATAGTTGTAGAGACATATTTAAACCCTTGAAATTGCCCATTTCAGAAGGACTACTCTCTTTCTCTTCTTTAAGAAATCTGCACATCTCATAAGGAAAAGAATCAAATTGAAAGAGTACTTGGTTACACATTCTCTAGTCCTTTTATTTTATTTACTAAAATAAACAGTTTTGGAAGATGAAAGGTTTATGGACTTTTCATCTTCTTCAATTTACTTGAATGTATATTGATTTGAACGATCTTGCTCTTTACTAAACGTTATTTAATAATTAATTAGAATGTATTAATTATTGTAGCCTTAATAATAATCCATTTACATGAAAAAATAGGAAAAAAAAAAAACAAAAAAACAGACAAAATATATAGAAAAATAGATTTCCTGATCATTGAGGCAAGCCACATCAGCGGGCTGAAGATCCTGCTTTATATATATATATATATATATATATATAGATTCCATGATATTAAATGCGCGGGTGATTTTACTAGTATATATATAACAGAGAACCTTAGGCCCGTCTACGTGGCGCCACCACAAACCATAATTCACTTTTAATTTATTTATTTCCAAAACTAGTCCTCCCCTTTCATGAAAAGTTGAACATTTACGAAAAGTTGTGACTTTTATGAAAAATTGCGACTTTAATAAAGAGTTGCGACTTTTATGAAAAGTTGCGACTAATTTAATGAAAAGTTGTGACTTTTATGAAAGATTGTGACCTTTCTGAAGGGTTGCAACTTTTCCAAATAGTTGTAACCTTTCCGATAAGGCACAATAAATATTTGTTCACACTACCATTTGTTGTCTATAAATAGAGAGATTTTCTCTTATTTTAAAACAACGAAAATTCTGAACCTCTTCTTCTTCTTCTTCACAATTAAATATTTGTGTACTTTACTCATGTTGAGTGGCTCAGTGATACCATTGCTTATGTTACAGATCCTGGTATGTATTTTTACAGTCATTAATTTATGATTATGTTATTAAGGATAAATGATAAGATGAAATAATTTTCATTTTCCTTTACATTATTAGTCTTTTATGTAAGATAATATAGTGTTTTAGTTTTAGTGACTGATAGGTTTTAAGTATTATTTTATATATTCCATGATATTAAATTCTCGCGCGAAGCGCGTGTAATTCTACTAGTATTATATATATTAGTTATCATATTTCACTTTTATATAGTCAAATTATGTGAACTTTGATAAGCATTTGAATATATATATATATATATATATATTCTCATCAAATTAACATGAGAAAAAATTGTAACTTGTAATATTTATTGTATAATTTTTGAATAGTTAATTCTAAATATAAAAAATATAGAGTTGATCAAATCTTATTTAATTTCAAAATTAATCAAAATAACTTTTGAAAAAGAAAACATGACAACTTATTAATTTGAGATGGTAAACTTATAGGCATTTATAAGACTATATAAATCATCTCATTAAGTCACATAAATTGTGATGTAGGAAGTATATACTCTCCTCATTTTAAGTTGTTTGTCTGATTTTGACTTGGTACGAAGTTTAAAAAGGTATAAAGATTTTTGAATTTTGTTATCTTAAACTAAAAATATATTGAATATATCAAAATACTATTTAATCTTGTAGTCTTAAACATGTCATGTGAATAGTTTAGAATTAAAAAATTATCAAAATGAAAGAGATCCTTCTTTTCTATACAAATTAAAAAAAATACAACAAACAAATTAAAACAAAAAAATTAGTATAAAAGCACATCAAATAATTTTCTCAAAAAAATGAAGGAAAATAAATAGTGCAATTATTGAAATAGTTATGATTTTGTATGTGTATGGTCCAAGTAGACCACCAACCCAAAAAATCAATGGAGTTGCTTTACAAAACACTATAAATAACTTTATTTAAAGGTACAAAAAAGAGAGAATTATCAAACAAAAATCGAAGAGAAGGGACTATTTTGCTTTTGAAATTAGTGGAATCACATCGGTCAATTTCTATAAATCGGTATTCTTTTCGTTTTAATTTATGTGATGTTATTTAACTTGACATTAAAAAGGATTTGAAAAAAGACTTTTGAAATTTATGGACTAAAATAAATGGGTGAGTATAAATCATTTAATTAAAAATAAAATATAAAAATATGTCATTCTTTCTGACGTTGATTTAAAAAAATCATATAAATTGAGATAAAGAAAATACTTCAAGTTTCTTTGTTACGAGTTACGACTAGGGTTTATAATCATGATAAGTTTCTTTGCGTTATTTAGGGAAAAACTTTGACCGAAATTGCTGTAACAATACCGAACTTTGGAAATGACCTTTTACCCCCATGCTCTATTTAATAGTGTATTATAAAAGTATATGTGTGTCCACGTGGACATTATAAATATTGCATCATTATAAATAGTATCGTGTCCATGTGGACATATATATACCTTTAAAATACACTATTAAAAAGGTCCTTCATAAAGTTTGGTATCGTAACAGTAATTTCGGCCAAAGTTAGAATATTTTCAGACCATTTTCCTGTTATTTGTTTAAACCTAGTATAAAATGATTTTTTTCTGAAACTCATAAAGGTCAGTTATTAAAACACCATGAACATATGAGGTTTAATAAACAAGGTAATTACGAAATGCACAATAAAAAAAATTATTTGCATCAAGTGTTTATACCAGACATATTTTTTAATACCTAATTATGGTGAGCTCAAAGGAATTAAGTAGTACATAGTTATACCTTCATTTCTACTTTGATGGTTTATTAGTTTTTCCATTACTAGTAACTTTTATCACACTTTCTCTTATAGTTTTCGTGTCTCCTTTTCAGTTTGTTTTTTTTAAAAAAAAAAAATTCTTTTTAAAATCAGAATTAATTTAAATATTTTTTTTTCCATTATAGTCTTAGTTCGAAGTTTTACAGTCAAGTGGTTAAAGAGCACAAATATTTAAATAATTATAGTTAATAAAATTATATATTATACATATTGATACAAATTAGGAGTTTAAAAAAAATTATTTTCTTTATTAAATAGTATAATAAGCCAAATAATATCACATAAAAAAAAAAACGAAAAAGAGAGTAATTATTAAGAATAGTGTACCTTCTTTTACAACCTTTTTCTTTCCCTATTTTCAATAAAAATAAAGGAGGCAGTACTCAAGAAACGAATAAAGAGAAAAAGAAGAAAAAGGGAATTTATTGCCTCAAAATAAAAGGAAATTTTATTTGCCCACTATTTCAAAAATAAATTTTCGTTATTTCTTGTCACTTTTAACATATCAACAAAAGATGATTATTTTTTTCTATGTTTTACTTAACATTGATTACTTAGTTTTCTCCCAAATCTTTTTTCTTGATCTAATACTAAACACACTGCAATAAAAAAAACTTTTTAATTTTTTTTTTTAGCGACAATAAATATGCACATTCATAAAGAGTGTTAAAACCTTACCAACATTATTAAATGTCTTAGGTCCAATGTCGCTATAGTCTATAAACTTTAGGAACATTTATAAAGAGTGTTAATTGCCACTACAAAATATATTTAGCGATAATTAAGCTATTGTCATTAATTAATTACCGCTCAAAATCATTTTTGGTTTAAGACATAAAACATATGGTATGATAGTAAAATCTCCATATCATTATGATTTTTTATGGAGCTTACAAAATCCAAAATAAACAAGTAAAAATAAACTAAGAGAGTATTAGAGGAAAAAAAAAGGGAAGATTACATTTCATTTAAACACTAATCATATTATTTTCTTTTATGTAAATTCCCAAAATACCCCCAAAAAAAGAAGAAAAAAAAAGACTTGAAGAGAGAACGGAAATCATATATATGTACATGCAAACAAACTGCACGTACACTATTCACAGCTCCCAATCTTCATACTTATATAATTATATTATATATAATGCATGCATTAAAACCCCTCGATCGAATATACTATTAAGCACACGGCGAGGCTTGCCACCTCAGATTTCGGTAAAACTTGGAAATGAAGGCTTCAGCCGCCTCATCCACGTGGCTATCTCCTTCCGCGTTTAGTGGAAACGGCGAGTCAGTGACTCGTAGTTGCCTAACCATAGGTGTCCTTCCGAACCCGGGCAAGTAGTTTACCCCGGGGGAAGCCGTTTCACTCTCATGAATCATCTCTAGGGCTTTCATCACGGCCGCATTCACAACAATCACATCATCCTCATGAGTCGCGGTCCCAGGCATATCATATGCCTGGGACTGCGACTTTGAAAAAAAATATTTATTTTTGTTTTTCTTGTTGAAGTTGAAAGAAGGGAGTTGGAAATTCGGGGTGTTGCTACAACTGAATTCATACTCGTTGTGTTGAGGAGAGAAGGGTAAATTTTTATCACGACCGCTACGGTGAGTTGTGGACGCGAACGAAAATTGGTGAGTCATGTGGTGGAACATGAGATTTTGTATAGCGGCTTTACTAACGATTTTGCCACGCTTCATAATTAAGTTGAGATCGAGCATTAGTTTCCGCTTTGATATGCCTTTCCTCAACATGAAAAATGCAATACGTACAATGTTCCAAAACTTCTTTGCTATTACTGGTAAATTTTGTTCAGCCATCTCTCTCTCTATATAGAATGTAATATTATTTTTTCTATTTTGATATAAGGCTAGATTTGGTGTTTTATAAGGAGAGAGAAAGAGATTTAGAGAGAAATATGTGAATTGATTTGTGGGAATGATGAATGTAAAATTAATTTATGGTATATATAGGGGGATTTTGGCATGTAGAGCAACTTTAATGTTAAGTTAAAGTGACCATAATTGAGGAAGGGTCCAAGGATATTTTTTTAATTTTAGATTTCAATATTTTATTGGCTCAATTATTAACCATGGTGGTCCATAGCTTTAGGAGAGTTTTATTTTATTAGGTCATTGTCATTCATCAATTTTGTAAATTTGCCTCACCTTTGAGTAGGGAACTAACTTTTGGACCAATTCCAACTAGAAATATTTATATTCCTAATATGTAAAGAGGAAATGAATATTATATTGAACATAACTCTTTGAAGAGTTTTAAAAAATTGTCCTATTCAATATTTTAAAGTCATATTGATCTATTAAAGTTCAGTAACATATTTTCAAAGTGATTTGATTTATTTCTATTCTATTTTATGTGATATGATTTTTGAAATATGAGGGTTAAATTATTTAACATCGATCTATCGTGAATAATATTTATAGGAAAAAAATGGTATAATTGAATTTGTATGAGATTAAGGACACACATCTTAGCTTAACTTGTTAAATAATTCAATTATTAGTAGTACTTGAAAATAAAGCTGCTTATCGAATGGATCAGGTGGATAATTTTGCTTAACAATTTGGCCTAATGGTCGATGGATATCTATTTTTAATTTACTGATCCGCTAGCCAATCTATAAGATATCGTTTGGTTCGATAGCAGATTAGCACTTATCGGACTGTGTATCAGCTAACCTCTACTTTTTTTTTCTCCATGAGTGCACCTTAAAAAATGACTTTTTTCACTATTTTAAATGTAGTTAAATTATAAAATTATTTTATATTACAAAAAGTATAGACTAATAGTAATGTAATATTTATAACAAAAAAGTAAATAGGTTTTCAAGTTTTTGCTTTATGGCCTTAGGACTAAGAGCCTGTTTGACATTGCTACTGTTGGGAAGCCAGAAACACTTATTTTGAGAAAAAAAATTTTTTTTTGCTGAAAAATTAAGTGTTTGGCAAATCAGTAAAAATGCTTTTAAATTGAAGCAGAAGTAGTTTTTCTGCTATTGGGAAGAAGTTTAAAATTTTTGCTTTTACAAAAAAAAAAAACAGAAGCGGAAACAAAAAAATATTTTTCTCAAGACTAAAATATCATTTTAATTTCATATTAACCAATATATTTCTTATTAATTAATTAACATATTTCATAAGTTTGGTTAATTTCATTTAAGAATTTTTTTATTCTTATATAATAAATTTTATAATTTATTTTACATTTATATATTATTTTACGTATTATTTTTCAGAATTAGTAAAAAGGTAACAACAATATTTTTACAAGATTAGAAAAAAGAAAAAAAATAACAATTAAAGATTTCAGCCTCCCCAAAAAAGTATAATATTGATTGAAAATTTAAACATGTACACTTTAATATAATAGAAATAGAATTTAATCATTTTTTTTATAATAGATATTTAAAAAAATTTCTCTCCATAAAATAATTTTAATATTAAAAGTACATTAACAGTTGACCTTTTTTGTAATTTGACTCTCAAAAATACTTTTTTTTAAAAGATCATCCAAATGCATTTTGCTTATGAAAAACACTTTTCAAATGAATTACCCAAACACAAATTATTATTTTTCAAAAATATTTTTCTAAAAAGTCATTTTAAAAAAATGCTTCTAAAAATAAGTTGTTTATAGCAGCAATGCCAAAGAGGCTCTAACAATATATAATTATATATTATGAAAACATATTAAATTATGCTAGTATACCTAAGTTAAAGTGTAAGCATGGTAATTCTTAACGGGTTAACGGTTTATCTGATAAGAAAATTGAATAATCCGCTCTCATACCAATTAGCTATTAATTATAAAATTTTAATCCGTTCACCAACCGTTTATTCGATAACAGAATATCAATAAGCCAATTTTATGATTGGCTTATCGGTTACAGTTTAATTTTGAACACCCCTACTTAAAAATATGATAATAGCAATTAATAACTAATAAGTGCAAAAAGTCCAGATGAAAATAATAATGTGAATAAAGTAAAGCCATATGAAGCATAAGAGCTTTGGTCCGAGAACGAATGCTATAAAACAAAGAGTTAGTTAGTAAATAAGGAAAGTTTGGAGCACAAGGATATAAATGTAGTGTTATACTATTGTTTGGGACAAAATCCAAATGTGAGAGAAAGGTTACAAAGGCAAAACATTATTCAATAAGAAAACTTTAACTCGAACCCTAAAGTAATACGATCAATGAATGTTGGCCACATAAAATTATCATTAATAATGCTAGTCAGTATTTTTCTATCGTGCTCAGGCTATATAAAAATGTCATTAATGATGCTAGCCAATATTTCAAGAACCTCATTGGCGTTGGATATATCTTCGATATCAACGTATCTCCTTGACTACCTCTCTTGAAACTTCTCCGATGATGCCACGTGTTCAAACAGTTTTTTACCCAATACAAATTGGCACGAGAAACTTTTTTTTTAAAGTTTTTAAAGTCAAGATAATTAACAATAACTGTTTTAAAAATTATTGTCCGAGAATTTTTTTTTCTTTTAACTCTTAAAAGTAATAACCATAACTAAAAAAACACTATTTTCCTACTGAAAAAATAGTAGTGTTTTCACACACACAAAAAAAAAGTTTTCCACAGTATTTTAGTTAGAATTTGTTTACCATCATACGTTTTTCCAGTGAGCTAATTTGGTGCGAAATGGGTGGAAAAAAATCATGTTTTATAACACAAGTTTCTCATTAATTCATAGTTTTTAAAAAATTAGAGTGAGCTGAATTGGTCCAAAAATGTTTGTATTATTAATTAATGGGTCAAAATGTTTTTTTATTAAAAAAATATATTTTTCTTTTGTTTTTAAACACATTCTTTTCCTAAAGATGATTTTTTTTAAATTAGAAAAGGCTTATCCTACTTCAATTTGAAAAAAAATAAATTAATAATTAAAAATATTTTTTATTTTACTATTGTTTTATCGTTATCTATATGAAAATTAATAATATGATTACTATGATTTTATATGTATAAATATGACATATATTATCACTTCAAAGGTATATGTTTCAGTTAAAAGGTACACAAAGTTATTCTTATATAACTTATTTAAATTGTTAAAATGAGATTAAGAAGAAAAAAATAAATAAGAATTGAGTTCTTCAATAGTAATATTTATTAGTAATAGAATATGTTTTAAAAAAACTAATATTTATGAAAATGCAATTTTTGAACCATTAAATTAAGGAGATTTTCCGAACCAAATTATTAACAATATGGATATTTTGGATCAAACTTTTGAAAATAAAGCATTTTCAGACCAAAATATTAACTAATTTAACGATTATAAATTTTTGGATGAAAAGATTCAAATAAACAGTTGCCCTCTTAGCTCTGCCGTTGCACAAGCCACATACGTACAAAATTAGGTCTGGCTTCTAGATAAGGCCCTTTTATACATTCCTATATAGGATAATTTTAATCAAATCACATAATTTTCAAAAAAGAGGAAGTAGACCATAAAAAGAATATACTTGTCGAAATACAATTGTATTTTTATTTGCAACTTGTGGATAGATTCAAGTGTCATGTAGCTTTCAAAACTCAAAGAGGTGGTAAAGTGTTGGACCAAAAGAAAGGTTTACTTAGCTAAGGAGGTTTTGCCTAAATTACATTTGTCCATTCCTATCAAAGAAATGTGTGAAATTAAAAAAGTTGTGCTATAAAAAAGAAGTCCTTGATTTTGTAGAAAGATTATCTGTGGGCGTACCAACACAATCATGAGTAACGTACTTCTTTTTATTTCCTTTCCATTTATTAAGTTTAATTAATAATTTAATACATTAATAATGTCAAAAGTATACAATCAAATCGCTTATTCCCTTTGTTTTAATTTATTTGTTTGATTTTGATTTGAGATGGAATTTAAAAAAGTAAGGAAGAATATTGTTATCGTAAACTAAAAATATGTAGGATGTACCAAAATGTCATTTAACATGTCACATGGAAAATTAGAATTAAAGAGTTGCCAAAAAAGTTTTTTCTTTTAAACGAACTAAAAGGAAAGTAGGACAAACAAATTAAAACAGAGGGAATTCTTAATTACAACTTTTTTTATTGACTTCCGATCCGGTGTCTGATAGCCACATTGGGGCTGGACTAAATCCAGATTCATGCCAGAAAGTCTCGCATTGGTAGGTAAAACGCTCTCTAATAAAGGGGGATCCACACCCACAAGAACTCGAACGCAAAGCATCTAGTTAATGATGAAGAAGTACTGACCACTCCACTATCACCCTTGTGATCATCACAATCATACCACATAAAATGTATCTATGCACAAATACATGTATTTGGACAACTGTATCTTTCTTCTTCTTCTTCGTTTTCTAAGTACATATCTATTCACATGTATACTAGATATAGCAGTGCACATTTGATATTGACTTATTTGATGAATATATTGTCACGCCCCGAGCGTATACCCCGGACGTGGCTGGCACTCGAGAACTATTGTTGGTCCCAAGCGAACCCTTGGCCTGGCTTACTTACTTAGCAGAAGACTCTAAGAATTATTACAATGATCAAATGCACTTTACTCAACTGTTTAATAAAATAACTAAGAATGTTTAAAGGTCAAACATTCAACTTGGCCAAAATGGCAACTCAAGTCTTAACATATGAAATAATAATGTAAGGACAAATGACTACTAACTATCTATGAAGCCTCTAAAACAAAGAGGGATGTCGGGACAGGACCCCCGATCATCCTAAACAACTGAAAGCTAAACAATTATGAAAAAGACCTTCCGAAAAGCAAGAAGGCTCACCAACTGACTCTGATTGCTCAACCTGATCAACGAGACGCTGGATGCTGATCCTGGTTACCTGTGTCTGCATCATATGACGATGCAGGCCAATTGGCATCAGTACATTGAATGTACGAGTATGCGAGTTGGAATGCTAAACATAACATAGGCTTGAAAAGAATCTGAAAGGAACACTTACCTTGGCTTTACTCAACTCAAGAACAACTTAACTCAATATAAAACAATAAAACACATGCAATATATAGAAACTTTTTAAAACAGTAGAAAGCAACTCAGTTCGTTAAAGAATTGCAATAACAAACTCAACTTTACTCATGTAATAAAGTAATATGGTTTCTGTGGGAGTTTCTCTAACCGACAACCACCACTATAAGCCTAAGTGGTGATACATCATCTTGCCCACACTGCCAGAACTGTCCTATACTTTGCCGTCATATAGAATGCCTTAACTAAGTGGATCCACTAGTCTATGCAAAAAAGCACTTAAGGAGTCATCTAAAAAGTATGATCCTTTATTACCCATGATGGCTACATGGTTTATGAAGACTTGAGTTAATATGAATTCGCATCCCCATATCGGTGCTCAATACTACTCCCAAAATATACTTAGCTCATATGTTTTAAAACAAAACTTCTTTCTTTGGTTTGAGATAATTACTCAAAACTTTAGCTTAAAAGCTCTCTTGGAAATCGGTGTTTCCCTTTCTTGTTCAAATGCGAAAACATTTTAAACTCTTGGGAATACTTAGTTCCCTTATAGCTTTTGGAGAAATGAGCTCAACTCTTTTACTCTTTTCTTAACTCGAAACTTAAGTCTTAAAACAAAGTTAAAACGTTTGTGAAAGACTTTTAAAAACTTTATAAACTTCTCTTGACTTGCTTCTTAACTTCTAGACTTGACTCTTAACTTTCCTTGAATTAAATTATGGATTCAAGGTTCATGATCTCATATTTATGGATGATTTCATGATGTTTAGATGTACCTAAGAGTGTTGGAATCAACTAGAAAACATAGGTACATTGCTAAGGAACTAGTACGGAAGGTTGGGGAAGAAATGGGAAGAACTGGCATCCCTGGCGCTCTGAGAGGCGCGGGGCGCAAGAGGGAAAACTTCAGAGCCTGTCCTGGGGTGCTCTGGCTGGTGCGGTGCCCCAAGGGTGAAACCTTAGAGAACTCTTTGGGGCGCGCTGGCTGGCGCGATGCCCCACCCCTTTCTCCAGGTGTTTGACGATTTTTCTTGCTCGTTTTTCAACTCTAAACCCTCCAAACTTAAATGGTTCTTTCCCCCAAACACTTAGAATCGACTAAACCCCCAATATATGAAAGATTCAACTTGAATTCACACCTAAATACATGAATCAATCTCAAGAAACTTCAACAACAAGAACCCACAAGATTTCAAATGAATTTCATCAAGAATTCATAGGATTTAATTTCAAATCAATATAACTTTGCTGAATTGAATCATGATTGGAGCGTGGGTGAACTAACCCAACGCTATGTGATCTCACATACCTTGTAGGATTGAATCCTTGGCGAAATCCACAATCAAACTCGAACGTTCTTAATGATTCCCGATTTTCCTTCTCTTTTCTCCTCTTTTCTCCAAGCCCTAGTGTGAACTTCAACTTTTCTAAATTGACTAAAATATGATTTTACCCAAATTAAACTCCTAAAAATGAATTAAAACAATTGGGTAAGGAAAAGACTAAAATACCCTTCCAAAATCTGGATTTCCTTATCCAAACAGCCCAACTTCCAAAGGGGGTATCTCACTCATACAAACTCGGAATCGCGCAAACTCTGTGGCGTTGGAAATATAACTCAACGATATTTTCTACGGTATCTGGAAACACACCTAACTCATCCTGAGCTAGGAGTTATAGTTGTTTGAAGTTGACCAAAACTCAACTTATCCTAACTTAACAAAATTTTCCAGATTTTCATTCTTTCCAAAAACGACTATTTCCAATTCTTAAATTCTTCCTAGTTATTTCAATTTGCGAGATATTACATATATTAGTGCATATTTTATACCATATACAGGTATCTCTAATAGTAGATCTAGCGTATCAATGAATACATCAATGCCCTTTGAGAACTAATCTATTTTATGTACAAATACACTGGATATATCAGTGCATATTTGATATTGACTTATGTAATGAATGTATTAGTGCACATTTTATACCAGATACATATATCTTTGATTCTAGATCTAGTGTGTTTATGAATTACATTAGTGCCCTCTCAGAACTAATTTGTATCTATGCAAAATTACACTTGATACATCAATGTGCGCATATTTGATAACGGATACAAGAAAATTAATATATACCGGATACACCAGATATCTGAAGTTGAATACACCGAATGAAATTGATATAGAATGTACTGGATGATATATATATCAATTGATACATAATACATTAGATGAAATTGATACTTGATACATATCATACACTAGATATATCAATACATATTTGTGTTGGGTTTTAAAAGGTGTGAATGAAAAATGAAGAGTTGCGACTTTTATGAAGAGTTGTGACTTTGATGAAAAGTTGCGACTATTATGAAGAGTTGTGACTTTTATCAAAAGTTGCAACTTTTATCAAAAGTTGTGACTTTTATGAAAGGTGGTGACCTTTCCAAAATATTATGACTTTTCAAAGGTTTGTGACCTTTCCGGTAAGGCACAATAAGAACCTTTTCACACTACCCTCTGTTTTCTATAAATTGAGGGATTTCCTCTCATTTTAAAAGAACCAATTTCTGGACTTCTTCTTCTACTACTAAATCTAGTATTCTAAGTGTACTTTACTGCCGTTGAGTGGCTCGCTAACACCAGCGTTTTGGGTATCAATACACTGGTGATTGAGATCATTCTATCCTGGGAGGACATATTCCAAATCAAACCTCGGATACTAGAGATGAATAATTTCCTTAAGAGGGGACACTGTGCATTTAGTGGGCTTGATCTTCTTTCTGTTTTTCCAAATTCGGGTATGTGTTACAGATTTTAGATTTGTGAATTATTTTATGTTCTTCTGCTCTTCATTGGTTCATTAAACTTTGGTAACTTCGTGTTTCTGCAAAGTTTGTTGGAATTAGTAAGATTCTTTAAACACAGATTGACAACAATTCCTCTTTAAGAAAAAATATTTCGTATATTTTTTCTAATCTGTTTCTGATTCTAGTTTCTCTACTAGTTTTAATTTTCTAGTTGTGAAAATGTTCTTAAACTTTATTGTGTCTTACCAAGTTCTTCAAAGTTTTGTTCTAAGTATCTTAGGAATACAAGATGAACAACAATTTAATACTAGATATATAAATATATGAAATTTTAAAATACAAATACATTATGAAAATAGAAATACATGAGTTGTAATTATTGAAAGTGTCGTTGCGTAACTTAATTCCGATGTATACTCTCATGTTTTTATGAAATTTACTTAATAGGAAGTCCAACACATCCCCTTACCTGTTCATGATTGTAGATGAGTTTGTTTGGGCCGGGAAAGATTTTTTTTTTTTTTTGATATATTGCTTCATTATTAAAAGTGACATTCATCACATTAGCTTATAGTATCTTGATATTGAACTCATTTTTCTCTTCAAAACTTTATATAACAAAAATCTAAAATTATATATCAATTACGAGTAAATGCAAATTAAATAAAAAAACGACTTCTCGGAAGAAAAATCTTGAAGTTAAATTAAAGAAAACGCATATATTGGACAAACAAACACAAAGTTAGAGCCATTTAAAGTTTCAACAATTGATACTTAATATTAACTTTTTGCTAATGCGACTTCACTTGGCTTATGACTTGAATAACTTTTGGCTATTATAATATGGTTTCTAAATTTAGTTTTGTTAAAATAATTACCTAACAACCAGGCTGGTCCATTGGTTAGGCTTTTCACATCATTAAATTAACAAAGCTAAATGCATGATTGGCGATCCTTATATTTTTACTTGAATATTATATAGAAACTCGAACTATGATCTGTTTCAACTTAACATATGATAAAGTGTTCATATTTGTCATGCCCCGAGCCTACACCTTGGGCGGGACTGACACTCGAGAACCATTTCTGGCCCCAAGCGAACCCTTGGCCTGGCAAGACTCTCAACGGAAGACTTCAAGTATTATTACAAGGATCAAATGCATCAACTGTCTCAATTTAAACTCAGAACTTTTAAGGATAAAACATTCAAACTAGCCATAGATGGCAACTCAAGTCTTATAGAAAAACATCTGAAAGACAAGACTAAAGAACTATGACTACTTGTCTATGAAGCCTCTAAAACAAAGAGGGATGTCGGGACAAGACCCCCGATCATCCTAACAACTGAAATACTAAAGCAATGTAAAAGGAGTCCTCTAGAAAGTAAGGAGGCTCACCAAATGACTATGAGTGCTCAACTGGATCAACGAGGCGCTGGATGTTGATCCTGATTACCTGTGTCTGCATCATAAAATGATGCAGGCCAAATGACATCAGTACATTGAATGTACGAGTATACGAGGGGAATACTAAACAAGACATCAGCTTGAAAGGAATCTGAAAAGAACACTTACCTTGGCTTTACTCAACTTATGAATAACTCAATTCAAATGCAAAGTAAAAACAACAATAATTGTTCAGTTTATACAAAGCATTTAAAACAATAGATGATTACTCAATGTATTAAAGAGATACAATAACAACTCAGTTCACTCATATAATAAAGTAATATAATACTGGGAGAGTTTCTCTAACCGACAACCACCACTATGAGCCTAAGTGATGAAACAACGTCTCGCCCACGCTGCCAAAATTGTCCTATACTTTGCCGTCATAAAGAACGTTTCAACTAATTGGATCCACTAGTCTATGCTAAAAAAACACTAAGGAGTCATCTAAAAAGTATGATCATTTCTACTCATGATGGCTACATGGTTTATGGAGACTTGAGTTATTATGAATTCGTCCCCATATCGGTGCTCAATACTACTCCCAAAATATACTCAACTCATATGTTTTAAAAACAAAACTCTTTCTTTGGTTTGAGATAATTACTCAAAATCTCTCTTAGAAATCAGTGTTACCTCTCTTTTTTAAATGTGAAAACAATTACTCTTTGGGAATACTTACCATATACTCTTTTTGAAGAAATGAACTTCATTTGTTACTCTTACTTAACTCAAAACTGAAGTCTTAAAACAAGATTAAAACAATTGTAAAAGACTTCTTGGAAGGACTCTATGAACTTTCTAGACTTGACTCTTAACTTTCCTTGAATTTGAATTTTTTGGATTCAAGGTTATGATTCAAATTTATGGATGATTTCTAAGTATTTAGAAGTCATTTAGAGTAGTTAGAATCAATATATGAAGTGTTAGTACACTTTAAAAGGACTTAGACGGGTAAAACGATGAAAAACGGGTGGGGGCAGACAATCCGAGCGCGTTCCTGGCGTGCCGCGCCAGCCCCTAAGTTACTGGGGCTCATTTCTGACGCACTGCTGGCGCGCTGCCCTAGCCTTCCTGGAGCTATAAGGCACACCGCACCAGCCCCTCCCCAGGCAAACCCAATGAATTTTTCAACTCGTTTTCTGATCTAAATTCGACTAAACTCGATCCCTTTTCTCAAATTCTCTTTAGAATCAGATACCGAAAACATATACACAAAAATCTAACTCAAACAACTCAAGGAATCAACACTTTAATCTCAAGAAACTCCTCAATCTCAACCTAAATTCAAGAACGAAAGCAATTCGAGAACACCCATCAAGAACATTCAAACTTCCAATCGTTTTAGAACAAATTCACGCTGAATTAAGCGTGTTTGGCACGTGGGTGAACGAACCCAACGTTATGAAAGTCTCACATACCTCGTAGGATCAAATCCTTGACGAAATCCGCAATCAATTCCTTATGAAGACGACGAATCTTGATTTTTCCTCTTCTCTTCTCTCTTGAATTCTTCTCTCTAAAGCCCTAGAGTGAGTTTTCAATTGTGCAAACTGAACCAATTCAGTTTTGACCCTGATTAATTCACTAAAAACGAAATAAGTTAATTGGGTAAGGAAAAGACCATAATACCATTCCAAAATCTGGTTTAGACTTTCCTTATCTAAACAACCCGACTTCAAATGGACATATCTCCTTCATACAAACTCAAAATTAAGCAAACTCAGTGGTGTTGGAAAGATAATTCAAAGACCTTTCCTACGGTATCTGGTAGCACACCTAACTCATCCTGATCTAGGAGTTATGGTAGTTTGAAGTTGACCTAAAACTCAAACTTAACATAACTTAACCATTTTTTTTCTAGATTTTTCATTCTTTCCAAAAACGACTATTTCTAATTCTAGCTATTTCTAGTTCTTTCAATTTGCGAGATGTTACAATATCTCCCCCTTGGGAACATTCGTTCTCGAATGAGATTACTCTTATTAGGCTAAAGGTGTACCATCTATCATTCAGTTCAAACATCTAACTAGTAAATCTAACACATCAAGATTTTGGATGAACTTTAAGAACTCATCAAGAACTCTAATCTTCAATTGGTATGATAAGTGAAGGATCTCCCATGCACTTCTTCAACATGGAAATATGAAATACCGGATGAACCACTGCTAACTCTTGGGGTAGCTCTAACACATAAGCTACATTACCAACCATTTTGGATATTCTATAAGGGCCAATATACCGGGGAGTAAGCTTCCCCTTCTTACCAAATCTCATAACACCCTTCATGGGTGAAACGTTCAAGTATACCCAATCATCTACTTCAAACTCTAACTCCCTTCTCCTAACATCATTGTAGGATTTTTGACGACTTTGCGCTGTTTTCAACCTCTTTTGAATAACTTTCACCTTCTTCATAGCTTGATGAACTAAGTCTGGTCCTATCAATCTAACTTCACCAACTTCAAACCATCGGAGATCTGCATCTTCTCCCATAAAGAGCTTCATAAGGAGCCATCTGGATGCTAGAGTGGTAACTATTGTCATACGCAAACTCAATGAGAGGCAGGTGATCATCCCAATTACCTTTGAAATCAATCACACAGGCCCTCAACATATCTTCTAGAGTCTGAATAGTTCACTCTGCTTGACCATCTGTCTGAGGATGAAATGTCGTGCTTAAGTTCACCTTTGAACACAAGCCTTTCTGAAAAGATTTCCAAAACTGTGCAGTAAATTGTGCACCTTTGTCTGAAATAATCAAAACTGACACCCCATGAAGTCTAACTACCTCTTGAGGATACAACTTCGCATAGTCCTCTGTTGTGTGGGTAGTTGATGTTTGCGTAGTCAAGACACAACTTCCAATGCAAGTGTCTACAATCGTACAATAGTATAGTAACTCAACCAAGGGTTGGGGTCGAGTCCCAAGGGAGTGGGTTTGAGAATTAATAGAAGAATAAAATTAAGTTCTAATTAGTCATAACTAAAAATATTATCGAATATAAACATGTTAAATCTAAGGAGTGACGCAAGCATCAATTATCAATGGGGGTTTGTGACAAGTAAGCGAAAACAGCAGAAATGCAAATAATACTAATCAAGGAGAGGGAATTCTTGCGATGTGATAGGAATACAGATTATACTAGACATTTGGGTACATGCTCTTGATAGTAAATATGTTGAGTATTTGTGACTAGGCTAGATTATAATGGGGGTAAATTCTCTCTCGAACAACTTACCCCGAATCAAACGGGTTCCTCTCGGACACAAACTTGCCACATGAAGAACAGCCTCTGCCTTAGCCCACTCACTCTCTCGAGCTGAGTGTGTGGGAGGACTAGGGTTCACACTCTCGAGCTGAACCTCATGTCGACCCATTCCCACCGGCCATCAATTTAGTAGTCTTAGTTTTACGACCTCTCTCGAGAGCAAGCCGAAAGCACAAAGGTGAAATCGTATTTGTAACTACAATTTCATTAAGTTCCATCACAACTACTAAACAAAATCACACTTACACAACAAATAAACTATCAACAAGCAAGACTCAACATATAATCTAACCCATATTCACAAAATCACACCCCAAAAATTGGGGTTTTAGCTAGACATGTAAAAGAGATAGATATTTATACCAATATGAGTTTGCATTCAAATGGGTATGAAGATATAACTAAAAAAACAAGCAAAGAGTGAAGAATCCACAAGACCCAAGTCCAAAATCTTAGAGTTGAAACCCTTTGAATCTTCAGGTTCTTCAAAACCATCTCCAAACTTAGAACTCAAAATTCTATGTTAAAAGTTCTATATTAAAAATTTGATACTAAGCTACAACTCTCAACGAGTATTTATAGTTTTAAAAAATTTGTGCTGCAGCGGATCATTCAGTGTCGTTAGTCGAGATCACCGATCAACTCAGAGATTTGCCCTTTGATAGGTTTCATCGTCGTCTTGCTCTATCCTTCAGCGTCGTCTGTTTGGATCATTGGGCGACATAGTACAGCTTCGCGGAACTGCTCGGCGATACGCTGACTTCTCCTTTTCACCGCTGATTTGATCATTTCCTTCAGGGCTCAGCACACTGGAGCAAAAGGCGAGGATAAGACCCTTTTGGCGATTCGCCTAATGGGTTCGGCAATTCTCAAATCTTTATTTCTTCGTTCTTTCAGCTGCCTTTGTTCCTTTTTGCTAAATAGTGTCCATGTTTTTCCTTAAACTCCAAATACCTGAAACTTAAGGGTTTTCATCAGATATTGAGATAAAATATGCATTTGAAGAGACTAATTCTATCAAAACAAAGCCCTAAATAAGTCCAATTTGTGGACCATCAACACCCCCAACTTAAAATTTTGCTTGTCCTGAGCAAACTCAAGTTTAGTCGTTCAAAAAGGGTGTCTCGAACAGTTCTACACAAAACTCAATCATGACTACACACAACAAGGCTCAATTTACTTATGCAAAAATCAAACGTGCACTCAAAGATTCAAGTTGTGACTCACCAATATCAAAGACTCTCATGCTCATAATACTTGCATCAAATGCAAGTTCAAGCTCAACTATAGTGTTCAAATACCCTCACACAAAGAATGATTCCATATTCACACAACGGTTTAATCATTTAAAGTTCCGGAATCAATTGCAACGCTCACTCTCACAAGGAAGAACACAATGCATGTTTTCACCCATAGGTTTGCCCGTATTTTCCAATCAACATTTGTTTGAGCTCACTCAAGATAAAAAATGTATGGTTATTTCGGCTCAGTGCCTTTCATCCTCATGAAATGTCGTGCTCACAACACTTTCTTTCCTATTCCTTCATCATTTTCTTTAGTGATCATAAGTCATTCTATTATTCATTTCACATGAATTGTTTGGAAACCCCATTTCTTTTGTAATTTATTTCACAACTTTCTTTTTCATTTTTTTTCTTTTTCTTTCTCTTTTCTCTCTTTTTTTTATATGGAGGGGTTCCATTTTTCTCAAAATCATGGGTAAGAGGAGACTTTCCTTGCACTTCTTGACTTGCCCTTATCTTTTCACCACACCCCCAACTTAGGCTTTTGGCCTAAGTTGGCTATTCAACTAACTACAATTTCATGAGGATTATGGGTGATGGATAAAGAAAGGTCATTACTTTCATCAAGTTTCTTCCAAAGAAAGGTAAGGCTCAAGGGGTGTTCAAAAGAGGTTCACACATACTCACAAGGTCGGCCACAAAAGAGGTATATGTCAAATTGGCTCACACTCTTAGAAGTTGCCTAAGATCATATCAAGAGATAGCATCACTTAGTTGATCGGACCAACGGGGCAAATTCTAGGTTTCATCATGCACAGTTCATAGGTAAGCTCATCACACTAGGCATTGGAACTATAAGTCAAACAAGACTCCACACTTTAGCTATGGTGCAACGATCATCACAAGAGAATCAATTTGATACAAGGCTAGTCATAACGAGATGCAAAGAGTTCATGTATTGTCTATGCAACTTCATTTTGCCACCTCTCGTGTGTTGAATGTGGCTGTTCTTTTGCAAAATTTGAGTCTTGGTTTCGATCAATATCAATGACTTGAATAGTGCTCTAAATCGAACGAACATGAATGCGCAATTACGATGAGGCCAAATAAAAGGAGCCACAAGCTCAAACATCCACAGAAAGCAGTGTAATAACACAATTTAAATAGAACAGTCCAAATATATAAACGAAACATAATTCACGAATAACACACAAAAGTGGGCCTCACCCCACCACAAATAAAAGCAATTTGTCCTGAAATGCAATTAACACAGAATCTGAAAGGTAAAATAAAGAAAGACAGAGAAGGAGGTAAAGAGAGGATCCTGGCTAATCGGTCGCTCTATCTGTCTGGTATTCAGTGCCCGGAGTGACCCCTAGAAGGACCAACTCCACTGGATCCAGCAACAGGTGCTAAGGAAGCTTGCACAACAATATCTATCATAATTGCTTCCGTCTCGGTCAGGTCTTCATCTGCAGCTCCCTTAGTCTCCTCATGCATCTCTTCATCAGTCTCTGCTTCTGACTCAAGATCGACTGTGTGCTTCGCTTTATCCCCATGTCCAGTGGTGGTCTGAGGCATCTCAGGCACGTCTGGAATCTCCACTGCTCCAAAGACCATGGACACATCGATGGACTTTAGGTGGTTTACATCTTTTCGCAGCTCAACAATGGCAGCTTTTAAAGCCGTCACCTCCTCTGTGGGCCCTTGGTTGTGCTCACACACCGCTATCCTGGCCGTTAGGAAATCAATGGTAGTGCTCAGAGGTGTCACAACATCATTTAGGGCAATCTGGATCATGCCTGGAACAGAGTCCTCTAGACTAGCAGTCCGACGATCAGCAGAAAGGGCTAGCTGTCCCATTCGGAGGAGGAAATCCTGGGTGAGTGGAGGTTGGGAAATAGCAGCAACAGTAGTGGGTCTTGGACACCGTGCAGCAGCAGAAGAACCTGGAGTATCAGTGGAAGTAGCAGTGACAATGGATATACCTGAAGGCCCAGGGGCCGGAGTAGGCAGATGTGCCTCTACAGGCGATGATTCTGTGTTTACTAACTCCACCGATGATGTGCGCATCACTTTCACAATTTTCTTGGCATCTAGAGGGACCCGGTCTCGTTTGAATAATAGTGTGATCAAGACTGGGAATGGAAGTGAGGTTCGGCTCTGCCTTGCACGCATGAGCATCTCTGAAGCAATGAATGTACCCAAGTTTGTCCGAGGCTCCTCTATGAAACAACTTGGCAAGATGCCTTGGCAAGGCGAAAGATCAACTCATTCTGGGACGGCATAATTGTGTTGCTGATAAAACCAAACCAGAACTTTGCGGTTATGTTTAGTTCTTTCTTTTCAAACGGAACTCTTTTCGCTAATCAGTTAGGAGTTTCATCTGAAATTAGTGGGGCTAACCACTTTTTCATCTCATCTAGCTTATTTGTTCTGATCAAGTGCTAGCAGTGATCCCCAATATTCATGGACATGCCCAAGACTGCGTTGATTGCCTCACTATCACACTTCAGCTTCCTGCCTCTGACAACCACATGGTCAACTTCTTTGAAGGCTGCTGCTAGCTGCTTTTTCTGAGGTACTAGTGCATTATATGCACTGTAGAACTCCCTAACCCAGTTTGGAATATAAGGGCCACAAGGTTTAGTGAAGATTTGGAACTTGTGGTACCTCAGGCACTCCATTATCTTTGGGTGCCTGTCTATAACCCCGTCTGTGGATAGACGTTTTTCCTCCAGAATTGTTCTTAGCCCCTCAGCCTTAACTCGATTCATTGACTTAGGTGGAGGACCCTGTACTGGAGGCGCTAATATTATTGCATGTTGTGGAACTGGAGGTGTAATAGTGGTAGGCTGGGGAGTATTGACCCTGGATGGATCATTCAACTTCTTAGTTCGCCGCTCAGCCCTCTGTGCTATTAACAAATCATCCTCATCAAAACCCACACCTTCGTTGTCAGATTGGTTGGCGTCATTTCTATAAAAGCCTTCACTGTCAGTGCTTGCATCTAATAATTCAAGGGTCTTGTCCTTGCCATTGCCTTTCCCACCAGTTGTGGAAAGTTTAGCAACCTTGCTTCTGGAAGCAGCTGCATCATCGTTGATTGTAATCCCCTTTGTTTTACCTTGGGGTGGCTTGATTCTTCCTGCAACTTTAGATCTAGCCATTTCTTCAAATAATTGGGAATAAGCTAAAACAACTAAATCAAATTGATAGGGACACAATTGTAGAAAAACTCAACGAAACTATCGGCGAATCGCCAAGATACTTCGGTGAGCTAGGTCGAGCTCGCAGATAGAAGTTAGCTCAAAAAATTTTAATAAGTCAGCGATGGGAAAATCCATTCGGCGATTCGTCGACTTTTATCGGCGAGCAGGGTTTTATCCACTGAAAGAGACAGTGTAACAATGGTTCAGGGGTGCAGATAAAAGGCAATCAAGGAAACTTTCGGCAAGTCGCCGAATGCTTTTAGCGATCAAAGACTTTTCGCCGAAAGTTATAGAACCTATACCACAAGTAACATGAAATTAAAGGTGAGATGGGATCATTAGGTGAACCGCCGAGTGGTTTGGCGAGCTCGACCTAGCTCGCCAAATGGCCCAATGTGCCTATCTCCAACGTATTTTCTCGACTTCAACCCCACAACCCTCGAAAACAAAATTAAACTATGCACTAGTACAGTTAGGCTCAGACCCATAACACTTAATCATGATAAACACCACGCATGCACAAACCCACAAGATTTTAATAATTTTTACGCACAACAAAAATAGAGTCCAAAAATCAAGATAAAATGGGCAAGATTTATGAATCGAACTCGGCATTTCACCAGTCTAAAACCTATCAGAGAGGCCCAGCACACATCAATACGATAAACCCAATTGCATAGGAGAACAAAATTTTCAAAGTAGCCTCGGGGTTCGAGAAAACCAACCTTATTTGCCGATTAGAATTAAATTTGAAGTGCTAGGCGGCAATGTAATCCAACTCCAAGCACAAATCGACGACCAAAATACTTGGAATGCAAAAGTATTGAAAGTACTTACTAAGGGCAAATTTGCAAAGTTTGAAATCAGGGAAAAGTGAGGACTTCGAAACTTTTAAAACCTTTGGCTATTAATACCCATCCAGTTCGTGACTGTACGACGACATTAGTCGCAACCGTTGATCCACTCGGCGATCCGCTGAGTGGTCACTTGGCTCGCCGAGTTTTACAGTACCTTCAGTCAAAGTGAAGGGCCAAACGGCGGGCTTCATCGAGCGATGTGTCGAATGGAACATTTTCTCCCCAACTTGCACTTATCAACACTTTCTGCACTTAAACCTACAACATCAACACACCATTATTTCTAAACAAAATTAAAGCATTTAAGGGTTTTGGGTTGCCTCCCAAACGGCGCCTTAGTTAACGTCGTGGCACGACGCGGCTTAACACCTAAACTCCACTTTTGGGGTTAGCCAAAACATCACTTGGCAACCCCCCGCTTTGTGCCAGATGGAGATGAGACATCACATGACCCGTAAGGTTCTCGAGTAGCTGAATGGATCTGGAATGAGAACCAATCATATGTTTCATCAATTTGATGTTCTCTTTCACTTCTGTTAGCACCTTATCATGCTCACTTACCTTGTTGAGAATGATTGAGAGCATTCTCTCAATACGTTTACCCTCTTTGTCCTTGGGCTTTATTCGCTCATGAGGAGGAACGTATATGTCCTTCCTTTTGCATTGGACTTCAATCTCCACTATCTTTTTGGTCAACTCATCCATCTGAGTCATCAATGCGGTCAGCATGAAGTCCTTCTATAGTTCTTGGTTTGCTTCAACCATGTGATCAACCAGGTCGGATGCTATCGCATAAGGTTAATGTGTAATACCACCCGAAATGAGTCGGTCAGCCAATGCTTTGTTTTCGGGACAAAGGCTTCTGTAGAAGCAGTCCAGGAGGACTATATCGAGAATTTCATGAGTGGGCATTGAATCAGAAGTGATTTAAACCTTTCCCATGCCTCATGAATCTGTTCACCTTCCAATTGTTTGAAAGTTAGAATACGATCCCTGAACATCATTACTTCTAATGAAGGGAACTCCATTTGCTCACGAGGACTGCTTGACATACTCATCTCCTATGTTTCAAAACTAAACAAGCAAAATACAAAACTAAAAATTAGGTAAGTAAAACTACAACTAAGAAGAACAAAAATTCTACTAATCTAAGAATTCTCAAATAACACCACTCTCCGGCAGCAACGCCATTTTGATGTTTGCGTAATCAAGACAAAACTTCCAATGCAAGTGTCTACGATCGTACAATAATATAGTAACCCAACCAAGGTTTGGGGTCGAGTCCTAAGGCAGTGGGTTTGAGAATTAATAGAAAAATAAAATTAAGTTCTAATTAGTCATAGCTAAAAATATTATCGAATATAAACATGTTAAATCTAAGGGGTGACGCAAGCGTCAATTATCAATAGGGGTTTGTGACAAATAAGCAAAAACAACATAAATGCAAAGAATACTAATCAAGGAGAGGGAATTCTTGCGATGTGATAGGAATACAGATTAGACTAGACATTTGGGTACATGCTCTTGATAGTAAATATGTTGAGTATTTGTGACTAGGCTAGACTATAATGGGGTAAATTCTCTTTCGAGCAACTTACCCCGAATCAAATGGGTTCCTCTCGGACACCCACTTGCCGCATGAAGAACAACTTCTGCCTTAACCCACTCACTCCCTCGAGCTGAATGTGTGGGAGAAGGACTAGGGTTCACTCTCTCGAGCTGAACCTCATGTTGACCCACTCCCACCGGCCATCAATTTAGTAGTCTTAGTTTTACGACCTCTCTCGAGAGCAAGCCGAAAACACAAAGGTGAAATCATATTTACAACTACAATTTCATTAAGTTCCACCACAACTACTAAACGAAATCACATTTACACAACAAATAAACTATCAACAAGCAAGACCCAACAAATAATCTAACCCATATTTTCAAAATCACACCCCAAGAATTGGGGTTTTAGCTAGACATGTAAACGAGATAGAAATTTATACCAATATGAGTTTGCATTCAAATGGGTATGAAGATATAAGTCTCAAAACAAGCAAAGAATGAAGAATCCACAAGACCTAAGTCCAAAATCTTGGAGTTGAAACCCTTTGAATCTTCAAGTTCTTCAAAACCCTCTATAAACTTAGAACTCAAAATTCTATGTTAAAAGTTCTATATTAAAAATCTGATACTAAGCTACAACTCTCAATGAGTATTTATAGTTTTCAAAAATTTGTGCTGCAGCAGATCATTCGACGTCGTTAGTCGAGATCACCGATCAACTCGGCGATCCGCCCTTTGATAGGTTTCATCACCGTCTTGCTCTATCCTTCAGCATCGTCGTGTTTGGATCATTGGGCGACATAGTACAGCTTCGCAGAACTGCTCGGTGATACGCCGACACCTTCTTTTCCCCGTTGATTTGATCCTTTCCTTCATAGCTCAGCACACTGGAGCAAAAGGCGAGGATAAGACCCTTTTGGCAATTCGCCGAATGGGTTCGGCGATTCTCAAATCTTCATTTCTTTGTTCTTTCAATTGACTTTGTTCCTTTTTGCTAAAAAGTATCCATGTTTTCCCTCAAACTCCAAATACCTGAAACTTAAGGGTTTTCATCAGATATTGAGATAAAATATGCATTTGAGGACACTAATTCTATCAAAACAAAGCCCTAAATGAGTCCAATTTGTGGACTCATCAGTAGTCTTTATCGACAAAAAGTGGGCTGATTTCGTCATTCTATCGACAATCACCCAAATAGAATCATGCTGACTGCGAGACTGTGGTAAACTTGTGATGAAGTCCATATTGATCATCTCCCACTTCTATTCCGGAAGTTCTATATCCTGAGCCATACCACCGGGCCTTTGGTGCTATACTTTAACTTGTTGGCAATTCAAACATTTAACAACAAACTCTGCAATGCCCTTCTTCATACTACTCCACCAATACACTTCTCTCAAGTCACAATACATTTTTGTGGAACCCGGATGGATAGAATATCTGGAGCTATGAGCTTCCTCCATGATCCTCTCTTGGATTTCATCCACCATTGGTATACACAACCTACTTTGATACCTCAACACGCCAGCTCCCCTTTGTTCAAAAGCCAATACTTTTTGCTTATGAACATTTGCCTTCAATTCAAGCAAAATAGGATCTTCGCACTGCTTCTCTTTTACTTCTGACACTAATGATGATTCAGCCCCATTCATCACCACTACTCCTCCTTCAGTGAAATCCATTAGATGAACTCCCAATCGTGCAAGTTTATGCACATCTTTCGCTAAATCTCTCTTTTCAACTTCAACATGGACGGTACTATCCATAGACAACCTGCTTAAAGCATCAGCAAAAATATTAGCCTTATCTGGGTGATATAGAATACTTATGTCATAATCCTTGAGTAACTCTAACCACCTCTTCTATCTGAAATTAATCTCTCTCTAACTAAGCACATACTGGAGACTGTTGTGATTGATGAACATATCCACATGAACACTATAAAGATAGTGACGCCATATTTTCAACGCGAATACTACAACAGCCAACTCTAGATCATGGGCTAGGTAATTCTTCTCGTGAACCTTAAGTTGTCTAGAGGCATAAGCTATAACTTTGTCGTTTTGCATTAACACACAACCCAAACCAACTCTAGACGCATCACAATATACAACAAAGCCTTGCATACCTTCTGGTAAGGTCACAACTGGGGCAGTAGTCAACCTCTTTTTCAATTCCTGAAAGCTTTTCTCACAAGCTTCAAACCATTGAAACTTTATTGTTTTCTGAGTCAACTTGGTCAAAGGAGATGAAATAAACGAGAACCCCTCTACAAACCTTCTATAATATCCAGCCAACCCCAAGAAACTCCTAATATTAGTTAGAGATGTGGGTCTAGGCTAATTCTGCACTACCTCTATTTTCTGAGTGTCAACTCTAATCCCATCACCGGAAACAATGTGACCCAAGAATGCCACAGACTCAAGCCAAAACTCACATTTCGAGAACTTAGCATATAACTCCCTATCCTTTAGAGTTTGGAGAACTATTTTGAGATGGCTAGCATGATCTTCCTCATTCCTCGAATAGATTAGAATGCCATCAATGAATACGATAACAAACATATCTAAATAAGACTTGAATACTCTATTCATAAGGTCCATGAATGTTGCAGGTGCATTGGTCAAATCAAAGGACATAACTAGGAACTCATAATGATGATAACGGGCCCTGAATGTTGCCCTTACTTTCAACTGATGGTAGCCTAATCTGAGGTCTATCTTAGAGAAACATGTAGCACCCTGAAGCTGATCGAAAAGATCATCAATTCTTAGAAGAGTATACTTGTTCTTGATGGTAACCTTTTTCAACTGACGGTAATCTATACACATCCTAAGGGAACCATCTTTCTTCGTCACAAATAAGATCGGAGCGCCCCAAGGTGAGACACTTGGTCGAATAAAACTCTTATCGATGAGATCTTTCAACTGTTCTTTAAGCTCTTTCAACTTTAATGGACCCATTCTATATGGCAGAATAGATATAGGATGAGTATCGGGAAGAATATCTATACCGAAGTCTATTTCTCTCTCAGGAGGGACTTTGGGTAGATCATCTAGAAAGTCTTCTGGAAACTCACTCATAACTGGAACTGACTCAATAGGAGGTGTCTTAACACTAGAGTCATTAACTCGGATTAAGTAATAGACACACTCCTTGGAAACTAACTTTCTTGCCTTAAGGTACGAAATAAAACTACCCTTAGGCACTGCTGAACTGGTACTCCACTCTATAACTGGCTCATTAGGAATTTGGAACCTAACAACTCTAATTCTACAATCAATTGAGGTATAATAGACTTGAAGCCAGTCCATACCTAGAATGACATCAAAATCTACCATGTTTAACTCAACTAAATCATCTATGGTGCTCTTGATTGACGAAAATGGGACAATCACGATAGACTCTCTCTACTATAATAGACTCACCAATAGGTGTAGAAACACTGAAGGGCTCACTAAGTTTTTCAGGAAGTATATCAACATTCATCGCAACATAAGGAGTCACAAAACATAAACTCGCTCTTGGGTCTAGCAAAGTATAAACATTAAGAGTAAAGACTTTGATCATACCATTGACAACAACTGGAGACTTCTCTTGCTCTTGACGACTAGTGATCGCATAAAGGTGGTTTGCTCCTCCGCCAGTACCGGAAGTAGCTCCTCTAGGTGCAGCCCTGTCTGGTGGAGCAACTGAGGAAGATTGGGCTCTATTGCCCTGATTCCCATTACCTTGCCAGTTCTTGGGCCATTCTTTCATGAAGTGACCCTCTTGTCCACACTTGAAACAACCTGTGGAGCCATCGCGACACTTACCTGGGTGGTTCCTACCACACTTAGCACATGCAGGAGCCCAGTTATCTCATTGTGCCACACTACCCTGAGACTGCGCAGGTCTAGCTCTAAAGTTCTGCGAATTCTAACCATTATACTTACCTTTGTTTCTAGGCGTATGTGCACTAGCAGATGATGAAGCAGGTCTCTTTTGCTTTTGTTGAAAGGAAGAACGATTCACATTACTCATTTGCTGTCCTGACTCATTCCCTATCTTAGCTTTCTTGTTTCTGAATTATTCCATATCCCTCAACTTCTCTTCCTCAACCTGTTGCTCATAAACCATCAACATTGATATATCCATGTCCCCTATTAGCATAGCTGCCTTGCCTTTTTGCTTGACAGACGAGACAACCCAACAACAAACAGACTCATCCTGCTTCTCATATCTGCAACTATCTCCGGAGCATATCGAGAAAGTTGGGTGAACTTCAAACTGTACTCATGAACACTTAGTGAATCCTACTTAAAAGTAAGGAATTTTTGTACCTTGGCTTCTCTCTGTTTACAGGGAAAGAAACGCCCCAAGAAAGCCACCTCAAACATAGTGCAACTCAAAATTGGTGCACCCTCAACTCTACCCTTTTTCCAGTGGTCAAACCAAGTCCTAGCAACATTCTTCAGTTGATATGCAGCTAGTTCCACTCGCTCAGCATCAGCAACGTGCATAACCTCAAACACCTTTTGCAGTTCCTCAACAAAGCTTTCTGGATCCTCAGTAGTGTTTGAACTAGTAAAGCTTGTGGGATTCATCCTTAGAAACTCACAGATTCTTTAAGTATCAATCACTTCCTGTCGGTTCTCCTTCTGCCCAGCTTGGTTGGTCACAACTTGACTTAACATTCTGATCGCTTCCCTAAATTCAGCATTGGTGACTTTCCCTTGGGGTTGCACTTCAGGTGCATTAGGTACCCCTTGTTCCTCGACATTACGCCTAGCAGGATGACCGCTGACAACTCTTCGTGGAGGCATGATTACTGAAACACACGCGCAAGCACTAGTTAAAAGTAAACTTCATAGAGATTAACTCTATCGCACGAAATGAATATGAAAGAAGTGAGATAGTTCCTAAATGTTGCAGCCTCCTAATTATAGATGTGGCGCGCTTCACACCGATAACTAGGACTCTACAGACACGACTTCATAGACTCCATAGGACTCTTGAACTCTGTGCTCTGATACCAAGTTTTTCACACCCCGAGTCTACACTCTGGGCGGGACTGGCACTCGAGAACCATTTCTGGCCCAAGCGAACCCTTGGCTTGGCTAGACTCTCAGCGGGAGACTTTAAGCATTATTACAAAGATCAAATGCATTTATAAAACAATTGTCTCAATTTAAACTCAGAACATTTAAGGATAAAACATTCAAACTAGTCATAGATGGCAACTCAAGTCTTATAGCAAACATCTGAAATACAAGACTAAAGAACTATATATGACTACTCGTCTATGAAGCCTCTAAAACAAATAGAGATATCTGGACAAGACCCCCGATCATCCTAATAACTGAAATACTAAAGCAATGTAAAAGAAGTCCTCCGAAAAGCAAGGAGGCTCACCAAATGACTCTGAGTGCTCAATTGGATCAATGAGGCGCTGGATACTGATCCTGGTTACCTGTGTCTGCATCATAAAACAATGCAAGCCAAATGACATCAGTACATTGAATGTACGAGTATGTGAGGGGAATACTAAACAAGACATAAGCTTGAAAAGAATCTGAAAAGAACACTTACCTTGGTTTTACTCAACTCATGAATAACTCAACTCAAATGAAAAGTAAAAACAACAATAATGGTGCAGTTTATACAAAGCATTTAAAACAATATGTGATAACTCAATGTATTAAAGAGACACAATAATAACTCAGTTCACTCATATAATAAAGTAATATAATACTGTGGGAGTTTCTCTAACCAACAACCACCACTATGAGCTAAGTGATGAACAACGTTTCGCTCACGCTGCCAAAACTGTCCTATACTTTGCCGTCATATAGAACGTTTCAACTATGTGGATCCACTAGTCTATGCTAAAAAGCACTAAGGAGTCATCTAAAAAGTATGATCCTTTCTATCCATGATGACTTCATGGTTTATGGAGACTTGAGTTATTATGAACTCGTCCCCATATTGGTGTTCAATACTACTCCCAAAATACACTCAGCTCATATGTTTTAAAAACAAAACTTTTTCTTTGGTTAGAGATAATTACTTAAAAACTAGCTCAAAATCTCTCTTGGAAATCAGTGTTTCCTCTCTTGTTTAAATGTGGAAACATTTACTCTTTGGGAATACTTAGTTCTCATATACTCTTTTTGAAGAAATGAACTTCATTTGTTACTCTTACTTAACGCAAAACTCAAGTCATAAAACAAGATTAAAACATTTGTAAAAGACTTATTGGAAAGACTCTATGAACTTTCTAGACTTGGCTCTTAACTTTTCTCGAATTTGATTTTTTTGGATTTAAGGTTATGATTCAAGTTTATGGATGATTTCTAAGTGTTTAGAAGTCATTTAAAGTAGTTAAAATCAATAAGAAGTGTTAGTACACTTTAGAAGGACTTAGGCGGGCTAAACAATGAAAAAAGGGTGGGGCAGATGACCTGAGCGCGTTCCTGGCACGCCGCGCCAGCCCTTAAGTTACTGGGGCTCATTTCTAGCGCACTGCTGGCGCGCCGCACCATCCCCTCCCCAGGCAAATCCGACGAACTTTTCAACTCATTTTCTGATCTAAATTCGACTCAACTCGATCCCTTTTCTCAAATTCTCTTTAGAATCAGATACCCAAAACGTATACACAAAAATCTAACTCAAACAACTCAAGGAATCAACACTTTAATATCAAGAAACTCCTCAATCTCAACCCAAATTCAAGAACGAAAGCAATTCAAGAACACCCATCAAGAACATTCAAACTTTCAATCTTTTTAGAACGGATTCACATTGAATTAAACATGTTTGGAACGTGGGTGAATAAACCCAATGTTATGACAGTCTCACATACCTCGTAGGATCAAATCCTTGACGAAATCCGCAATCAATTCCTTACGAAGACGACGAATCTTGATTTTTCCTCTTCTCTTTTCTCTTGAGTTTTTCTCTCTAAAGCCCTAGCGTGAATTTTCAATTGTGCAAACTGAACCAATTGAGTTTTGACCCTAATTAATTCACTAAAAACGAAATAAGTTAATTGGGTAAGGAAAAGACCATAATACTCTTCCAAAATCCGGTTTAGACTTTCCTTATCTAAACAATCCGACTTCGAATGGACATATCTCTTTCATACAAACTCGAAATTGAGCAAACTCAGTGGCGTTGGAAAGATAATTCAAAGACCTTTCCTACGGTATCTGGTAGCACACCTAACTCGTCTTGATCTAGGAGTTATGGTTGTTTAAAGTTGACCCAAAACTCAAACTTAACATAACTTAACCAATGTTTTCCAAATTTTTCCTTCTTTCCAAAAACGACTCTTTCTAGTTCTTTCAATTTGCGAGATGTTATAATATTAGTCCAACGCATATTCCGTGAAAGTTGATGTACGTATTTTCAAGTGAACATTACATAGCTTAGTTGATCACATTAAATGTACATCCTCCTTTAATTAATTGCACACATCAACATCAATTATATATAACAAATCCGAGGTTTTACGGCTTATTGAGACTAATTTGTATAATTAAAAGATGTGACATATTGTAAGTGGTTAACTTATCTACGCATTGAGCACACACTTAGGACCACACGAAAAAAATAATCCAAAAAATTAAGTCGAAAGTGTCTAATTCGAAACACCTTATTGTGTTCAAATACTTAACTAGAAAAAATTGTACTTACAATATTTTATTTATCTGTCAAATTTAAGAGGCTGCCGATATGTTCTAGGTTTCATTCCTTTCAATATTTGGAATTCGGGGAGGTGTGAAAGTATGTATAAGATTTTTCTTCTTTCGGCTCAATATTTATACTTTGACTAGTCTAGCTAGATTAATATATACTTCAATTACATAGTTTATATATATGCTACAATTTGAAATGTTAATTAAGCTAGCTAGCTTTTAAACAATATTGACATAACTTTAGGTTAACATAATTACTTTTTTTCCAAGTTCCTGGTGGTTTCCTTCTGTCTACCAAGTACCAAACCATAGTTGTTAACAACAAATAAATAAAGATACAATTGAAATGTAACATAACAAAAAGTTGATGTATGGCATGCATGTGTTCAATATTGTTTATTTTAACTTGAAGACTTCGATCATTTCTCTTGCTTTTTGTTTCCACGTTTTGAAGCTTTTTAAAGTTAATTATTGGCCAAATAGGGTACCCATTGTTTTATAATTGGACGTAGTTGTTGAAAAGGTTAAAAAGATTTGAAATCGTGACATTAGATTGATTAATTGATTTGAGTGATCATCATTAATTTTCCTCATTCAATGTGCTTTGCATTTTAAAGGGATCATCAGGCCACTACTAAGATATTTTTTCTTGTAAACTTCACGTGCTCTTGTATGGAAAAGTTGTTTTGAATAAATTAAACCAGCTATTTTTTAGATATTAGTAACCTTTTTTCATTTATAAAAAAGGTAGAATTAGAGCAATTATGTTGTATGAGACATAACGTTGGTTAGTCAAGTACTCTCATATTCAGAAGATAAATGTTGTAGAAATAAGGATTCTGAGATGTGTGTTGATAAATTAGGAGAGACGGAATAAGAAATGAAGATGCTCGGGTTAAGGTAGGAGTTTTTCCAATGGAAGAAAACATGCGGGAAACGAGACTTCGGTAATTCAGGCATGTGACGTAATGAGCATTTGGAAACATACGCAAAAAAGTTTCGAAAAATTAATTCGGAAGTGCCTAATTGGAAACATTTTATTGTGTTCACATATATAGTTAATTTTTTGGTTTCCCACCTGGTGTCCGGAGTCCACATTGAAGCTCCGACTAAATCCGGATCGCGCACTGCAGGGCCCATTCGGGGGTGGCGCTCTTAACAGGATTTACTCCATACCCAAGGCTCGAACTCGAGACCTCTGGTTAAGGGTGTATATATAGTTAATTGAAACAAGTCATAATTTGACTATCTAAATAAATTTACTATATCTCAAGTTTAAAAATTTATCGATGTATTTAACATTAAAAAATGAATATGAAATTAAAGCTTTTAAATTCTTCGTGTTAAAAGGGGTTTGCAACTTAAATTCACTAGTTGAAATGCCAAAACATAGCAAAATTGTAGTTGTGCCAACAAGTTCCTTAAGATGGATTGTTGTTATATTTTACACTTATTGTAGAAATGTAAGGTAAAAATGCATAAAATAAATCATTTTTTCCGAGTTCCTCGTGGTTTCCTCCTGTCTACCAAATGCAGCTGCTTACAACAAACAAATAAATGATACAAGAAATGTAACATAACAAAAAGCTGATCCATGGCATGTGTTCAATATTGTTTATTTTAACTTGAAGTATTCTCCTTTTTCTTGCTTTTTGTTTACACTTTGGCAAGTACTCTTTGAAGCTTTTCAAAGTTAATTATTGGCCAAATAGTCATTAATTTGGCCGTATTGAACGTTGAAAAAGGTTAAAAAGTTTTGAAATATTCACATTAGGTTGATTGATTGAGTTACCTTATTCAACGTGCTTTGCATGTGGCATTGTACTCAGGTTTGAAATGACTATATATAAAAAGGTAACATTAATGTGAATAAGGGGAACATAAGATCAAGAATATCAAGATTATCACATTGCTAATGAGTGACTTTTTGGGTTAGAAAGAATTAGGACGTAATGTATGTGTAAGCTTATAATTGCAAATTATAGAGGAGATAAATCAAATGAATAAAAACTATAGTAAAAAACATTATATTAATTATTATATGGTAAAAAGTAATATAAAAGAAAATATTGAAACTGTTGAGAGAAAATCTCTTCTTATACAGAACTCTCTAAGCAACTACATAAAAAAATAAAAATAACTATGGTAATATTTTCACTTTCCTTTCATGGAAAAGTAAAACTCAAATATGTTAAGAAAATCATAACAAAACGGCCTAACTTGACTTGATCTATTTAAACTTTACTTATCCTAATATATTACTTATTTGCATCTTTTGCAAGTCGTTATTTGAGTTGTTGTATTGAATTAGACAGATTTTGTATTAAGTGAATGATGTTGTTCTGAATTTAGTAATTCTTCTAGTAAGAACCTTCTACCGGATTGTTATTGTAATTTCCATTTTTGATGTTATAAAATAGTGTTTGATTAAATATATTAAATGGAATTCATATATTTCTAAAGACAACTTCAATGGCAATAACATAGGTTTAATTTACCAACACTCTATATAAATGTTGCTGAAGATTAAGGTGACATTGAATCTAATAACATTTAAACAATTGCAGGCAAATGCTTTTGTAGCAATATTTACAAAATTTATTGCCACTAATCATGTCTTTAAATTGAAATGTAAAAGGATATATTGCATAATATATAGACTTTTTTCAATTTGTTGGAGAATATCAAACTGTGTTATAGTAAAAAATAAAATAAAATAACTCCAATTAAATAGCGATAGGGCACTAACGTTTGGGTGAAAAAAAGTAAGAAAAAACTTTTTAACTTAACAACAGTTCTACAACAAACAGGAAAAGCTATACAGAAAATTCTCATTTTTTTATTTAAACAAACAACACTCTATTTTGTACACATTGAATAGAGTCATAGACAAGACATGCACATAGGTACAGATTTTTGCTGTCTAGCTACGAAATTTATTCATCGCCAAATTCTGCTTTTATTTTAGTAGTGGTCTTTGAGCAAGTACATAGAGTACTAATATTCATGTACAGCTCCAACAAAAGCAAAAAAACTATAATAGGGTTGATTTAACAAATCAAGAAAACATGCATATTTTATAAATATATTGTTTGCAACATTATGAAGCAGAAAATGAGGATTGTCGTCTCAAATTTCTGTAGAACTTTGAGATAAACTCATCAGCTTTCTCATCTACGTGATTATCCATTTCTTCCACCTCATCTCTCACCGGAAAAGGCGAGTCAGTAACCCTCAATTGTCTCCCAAACCCACGAAAATAATTATCAGGTGACGTTGTTTCACCCTTAATCATCTCCAATGCGACTCTCATTACCGCCGCATTCATCACCACAACATCCTCTTCATGACTAGTAGTGTGTTTTTTCATGTCCAAATTTGGGCTGCTAGTGCAGCTAAACTCATAATACTCATCCTCATGTGGAGGGCAAAATGGTAAATTACCACTCTCGACATGGTCGGTGCGGCAGTTTTGGTTGTGGTGGTGGAAGTGGATCATGAGATTTTGGACCACAGCTTTGTAACTACTAATCTTACTACGCTTCATCATTAATTTGATATCAAGCATTATTTTCTGCTTTGATATACCTTTTCTTAACATGCATAATGCCACTCGAACAATTTTCCAAAACTTCTTTCCTACCACTACCAAATTTTGATCCATTTGTGTGTGTGTGTGCGTTGGTGTTGTTGTTGCTAATTGAATTGGTAAGGCAAAAAGTATATGAAGGGGTATATATAGTGGACCATTTTAACGTTAATATGTTAAAGTGAGGAGGTAAGGGTCCATTTGATATTTTGGAACAAAAATCGAATATTTTATTGACTCAATTATTAGTGGTGTTGGTGATTTTTACACTATACAACTTTAGGTCACTATCACTCCCAAATTAATTGTGTGATTAATTATTTTTTCCTCTGGGAAATCAATTTTAATTTGGTCACGTGTCCCAATTAAACACCTCTTTTCTTTTTTTCTGCTCCCCATTCAACAATTTTCTTCTTTAATTAATACCTCAAACCATATGAGATCTCTAAAAAGTCACTTCTAACTTAATTTCAAATTATTGATAGTTGATACTTGATACTATCAGAATATGTTTGGAATTAAATTATTTAGGATATGTATTTTGCACTGATGTTATGGCTAGTCTGGTAATGCGTGTTAAATGCTTGTTCACTCTTAATCATATATTTTGAATTTTGATAGAAAATGTTTATTTGTTCATTTTTCAATGTGAGTTTAGATTAATCAAACATCATAGAACAAGTAGTCTCAAACTTTCGGCTTCATGAAAAGATAATTATTCTTAATTCAGTCACTTAGCTCAATAATAATGCTATTTAGGTTTGTCTACTTAGAGGGGAGGATATTATCTAGATTTGATCTTAAGATATTATAATCAACAAATAGGAAGCAAACAAACAAATAAATTTTAAAAATAACAAATTAATATTACTACGTTATTGCAATTTTTTTGTTTGGATACGATTGTCTTTTCTCAACTTCTAGAATATGAGTTGCAAGGATACCTCCAAAACCCTAGCAGCTATTTGTTTGTTTGAAAAGTTTACTTAACAAGGTAGGTTTTCCATGGCCTGGGGGGGGGGGGGGGGGGGGGGGGGGGGGGGGGGGGGGGGGGGGGGGGGGGGGGGGGGGGGGGGGGGGGGGGGGGGGGGGGGGGG
>JAJOOR010005657.1:0-32669 GCA_036250505.1 Solanum acaule
CCAAGTTGCATTCTGAAAGCATTGCACAGAGATCGTCCATCTCTCCTTTGGATTCAGCCAAATTTGTTTGATCCTTCTTCTTGTCCTTCTTGGGACCCTTACATTCAGTAGCCTTATGACCACGTTTGCCACAGTTGAAGCAGCTTCCATTGAATTTCTTCTTAGGAGGATTGCTCTTTGGACCAGATGTTTTCTTTCTTTTCTTTGATTTTGTGAGATCTTCTTCAACAATATTTACTCCAGATATTGCTGAATTACCACGTGACCTCTTTTCTGCGGCCTTGTTGTCCTCTTCGATTCTCAGTTTACCATGAGATCTTCAACAGTCATCTCCTTGCGTTTATGTTTCAAGTAGTTTTTGAAGTCCTTCCACAATGGAGGTAACTTCTCAATAATTGCAGCCACTTCAAAAGCATCATTCACAATCAATCCTTCAGCAAGAAGATCATGGATTATGACCTGCAATTCTTGAACTTGGGTGACGACGGTCTTACTGTCTATCATCTTATAGTCCAGAAACTTTGCCACAATAAACTTCTTCATTCCGGCATCCTCTGTTTTGTACTTCTTTTCTAAAGCATCCCAGAGTTCTTTTGAGGTTTTCACATTACTGTACACATTGTACAGATCATCCTGCAGGCCACTCAGAATATAATTTTTACATAAAAAATCAGAATATGTCCATGCTTCTGTTACCAAGAATCGTTCTTCAGCCGGAGTTTCATCCGACATAACAGGAACGTTCTCATTAATGAACCTCTGCAGACTCAACGTAGTCAGATAGAAGAACATCTTTTGCTGCCATCTTTTGAAGTCGACTCCAGAAAATTTTGCAGGTTTCTCAGTCGGTGCTAAGGCAGCATTTGAACAATTGTGTGCAATCGATGTTGTTGCAGCACTTACTGTTCCAGCATTTACTTGACTTGAATTAGTCATTTTTTCTGTCACAAATGGCAGACAATTTAGTATGTGAAATACTACCAGTAAAGAATAAATCCTTACACAGACTGTTTCTAATTTAACGATAAAGTTTTTATGTTCTTTTAATCGTTAACCGAATGAATTTTAAAAATTCAAACAGAGTAGAAAACCATAAAGGTTTTAATCTCCAGAAACCTCAAATACAGAAACCATTAAATTTCTTAAGATTGTCATCTCCTGTATTCAGGTTAGTCAAAAATACAGAAACAGAAAAAAAGATGAAATAGACAGAATGATTTTTAATTCGAGTCCACAGAAACCACTGTGTTTCCTTAAGAAATTTTGATCCCCTCACTGTACCCGAGGTTGCAGATTAATTCCTCCCAAGATAAAATGGATTAACCTGTTAAAGAAGTAGCAGTACCTCAAACTTCAATAACTTCAGCGAACGAAAGAACAGCAACAAGAGCACACACAGACTCAGTCGATCGACAATTTTATTTATGTAAGAAGAAAATGTATGCAGAGAGGAAAAAATTTCAGTGTTTTAAAAAATGAAAAAGACCTCTTATTTATAGCCATTTGCAGCAAGGAACGCGTCTGTTCAGACCCATTTTTTCCAGAACATTGTGTCCTTTGGGAAAAGTAACAAGGATTACCATTTGGGAAAAGTAACGACTTTTCGGAAGGATTACCGTTACATGTGAATTTCAAATTTATTCTGTTATTTAATTAACATTTTGAATTAATTTATAAGAGAAAGGAAATGATTTAACAAGATTGATTAAATAAATTTTGTCCAAAAATATTATCAATCAATCATTTGCCAAATCCAAATCCAAGCGACCGACGATGACGGCGGCGCGAGGGGCACCTTCTTCTTAACTCTTTAAGAACTAAAGGAAGTGTTTCCTAATATAAGGACAACAATTTCCTTTCTTCTACCGATATGGTAAAAATGACCTTTCATTTGCACTTTTGCAATGACTTTTCATTTTCCCTCCAAAATTGGTTCCCCCATTTTCATTGGTTCTTCCAATTTTCCATTTTCTTTTTTTTATTTCCCATTCACACCTTGCTAAACCCAACAAAATATACATACATTTACTTTTTAATTAAAAATTAACTATATATACAAATGTATTTACATGTAATTTAAAAAAAGATCAATAATTTAGAAGAGTGTTTTGAAGCAATGACAAAGTTAAGTTCAAATCGTTGAAGCAATCACTAATATTATTTGTATTAGGATAGAATATCTAAATAGTCCTTATTCAGATCCTGCTAACGTAGTATATTTTATATTCATGCTACCCCTTTATTGATCGATAACCTAGAATAAAGAGTTATAATTAAAGAGGGAAAATGACATAAAGCTTTGGAAAAATATACAATTGAACGCCGTCATATAATGATAACACATTAAGAACAACAAATAAAATATAAATATAAATATAAAAATACAAATTTCCAATAGGCATGATAATGATGATGAATAAAATGCTAATTAGTTAGGTAGATTAAGATGTAACACATTCATGGTACACAGTCTCTTTTATGTCTTTTTTCCAAATTTGTTTAGGAAACTATTAACTTTCCCTTTCAAGCAGCAAATTGTAGTTAACTTTTAATTAATTCAATTAATTAGTTAGATTTTAGGGATCAGTAGGGTAATTATCCTATTAGAAATTAAATGTATTTGCTCTGTGCATATTCGATACTTAGAGTAATTTTTACTTAATAATTTTGATGCTTATGATATATGACTCAACATATTTATCCTTCAATTCATTTAAATATATGATATTTGTCTCTTAATGGATATTAGGGAGAATAGCATTTTTGGTACTTCAATTATTGATAAATTCTAATTTTGATCCTTATGATATATGACTCAACATATTTATGCTTCGATTAATTTAAATATATGATATTGTCCCTTATGTAAGTAAAAATAAAATACGTTAAATTTGAACTATTTTTAAAAGTATATTACTTTCAATTATGGAGTAACAACTAACTAGACAAGTTTTAAATTTTTCATAGGTAATTGAACAGTAAAATAGTTAAGAATTTGATTTTTTTGTGAATATCATAAGCATAAAGATATCAAACGTGTATATTTCAAGTAATTTATCAATAATTGAGGGACTAAGAATGCTATATGTGTACAGACAAAGAAAGAATTCTTCTAATATTGCGGCTACTCTTTCAGAATCTCATCCTGAGACCTATCCTCAATAAATAAACACTTGATTGCACGGTTTATCCTTCAAATGAGCTAGTCTTTAATTTTTATTATTAAAAAACAGATTTATGCCTAGTCTGACATAAGTTCTCTAAGAGTTGACTATAACTTGTCATACTACAATGCAAAAATATAAATTTATGCCTCCGCAAATAAAAATGGTCATCTTCACAAATAAAAATGAAATATCAACACAAAATATGGGGAAAAATGCAAATGAACCACAAAAAAAGGCAATTGGGCCCCAAATCCAAGTCTTTTATGTTTGTGGCAAATACTCTCATATGGCCCGGCCTTTTCTTTCGCAATTGGGCCTCTTATCTAAGGCGCGAATTTCATGATATATGGGCCATTAACAATGCAATGGCCCATGTTACAAATTTCCCTTTTTTGGGTCATTATTTAGATTTTGTCCTTATTTTAAAAGTTGTACTTTTAGTGGGACTCCTTAGCAATAGTTTCACTATTTATTTAAAATGTCAATATTTTAGTTTGTTAAGAGATGAGTTATGTATTTATTTTATTTTGATTAATTTGAAAGTATACAAATAATTAATAACAGAATAGAGAAAATCATGGAACAGAAATTTTCAAAAAGGTAAAAAAAAATTTAAATATAAATTACTTACGTTTTGAAAGAGCATATGTTGCCATTTTTTCTTTCGAGCGTTTTTTTGCCTTGTTCTTAAGAATTCCATTTTTTTTTTTGCAAAAATAGTTTTGTCTTCCGAATCATTCAATTGATAATTTTCAAAGCTTCTTCGAGTTGAATTCGGCATATTCTTGAAACGGAGGTTTTCAAAATTCATGACTATAATTTCGTCAGTTCCATTGAATTCAAGAAATTTCGACATCAGTTATTTTTTGTTTTTGTCGATTATTTTATTTGTTTGGATGATATATTCGTATATCTCGACTATAATAGTGGGTTGATTTTTTTCTGATGAAATCAGTGAAATCTTTGTATGGTTTGATATTTTTAGCTTTTTTTTTGGATGTTTTGTATCCAAACTATGATGTAGAACGATTGAAAGTGCTTCATTTTTTTTTTTAGTAATTTCGTAGCTGTTTTTTTTTTATTTGAATGCATACAATATTTTTGTATCCCATTATGTTAATGTATACAGTAACAATATGAGATTTTTGTATCCCCTTTTTTTGGATATTTTGTTTTCAAATTATGATGTAGAACGAATGAAATTGTTTGGTTTTTTTAGTTTGGAAGCTATTTTTTTTAATGCATACAATATTTTGTATCACATTAAGTTAATGTAAATAGTAACAATATAGGGATAGAGTCATAAAAATTCTGTGATATATTGAACAGAGTACAACTAGGGATTAAAAATCATAAAGTAATTAAGAATTGCATACCAATATATGTTGCCTTGTAGTAAGTTTTGGATATAATTAAATATTGGATTCAATTTGTTGTAGTTGACCTAAAAGGAGAAATCTTTGTATGTAAATACAGATCAGTATGTATTGAGTGAGTGTTCTATATTTTTTCTTTTTGAAGCTAGCTACCTGGAAGGCCATCCAAGAAGTATCGTGACAAGGCGTACATCGAGCTATATGGAAAGAAGAGCAAGAATTCTTGCAGTACTTGTGGGTTTAAGAGGCACAATAGGCGTTCGTGTAGGAATGGACCGCGTATTGTTTAGTTAATGATTCTTGAATTTTATATCTTATTAGAGTGAAACTGTTTCCCAATTTCTAATGCCCTCTGTTTTATATATTTACTTGTTTGGAATTCTTTGAATATGTGTTCAACCGAAATGTATTCATATTCATGTTATGAATTTATTTTATTTTTGTGTATTTAATGTGTAATTGAAAAATTATATGAGTCACAAATTTAAATTATATAAAAAATGGAATACAATCTATATACCTAATGATATGTATAGCTTAAAATACAAAAAATTGTTGGTATATAATTATAATGAATACAACTCTTTTGGCATTCTAGTTTTAAAAATATATATATATATAAATACAAATTAGTAGTAAAATAAAATGATATTGAAAATACATTTTTGGTGAAAACATAAAACATAGAATAAGTTGTATTCAAACTAAATTGTATTTAAATTTCTATATCCAGTCTTGTTATATTATTATTATTTCACTTTAAAATTGTAGTTACTATTTCTCTGGATCAGTTTATATTCCAAAAATAGGATGTATTTCAATATCAGTTTGTATTCCAAAAATCAGGATGTATTTCAATATCATTTTGTATTCCAAACGCCAAATGAACACCAAATAAGTTTGTATTTCCCTTCTTATAATGTATTCATCACTATATATTATGTTTTCATCAAACTTATATTGCTTTAACAAAATAAAATACAAAAATATGAAATATGTCTTCCTAATACAGTTATGACTAAAACTGCAGAGAGTATACACATGAATACAAAAAATGTATTACAAAAACTAAAATACAAAAAATGTATTACTAATACAATTATGATTAAAATACAAAAAATATCTTACTAATACAGTAATGAGGGAAATTCCCCAAAATTTGAGGGAAGTTCCCCAAAACTTGGGTAATACACAAATCAAATGAGGGAAATTCCCCAAAATTTTGAATATTATTTGGTATACCTCTAGTAATTCTGATTGATTCAGTCATTGTAGACAATCAGATGCTTTCCCAAAAATCTAAAACCCTAAAACTCTAAAAGCAAATTTCGATATTATCAAATATAAATGTATTAAAAATCAAACAAAATAAACATATAAATGAATTTTTAAATTCTACTAAATCTGAAAAATTAAACAAAATCACAAAAATAATTGAAAAAAATTGTTTAAAAGACAAAATCTGAAATACATAAATATTTGATGAATATCTAAACAAAATCACATAAAAATCGAAAAAATTGACTGAAAATCCGTAATATATACAATCCGGAATATACACCATAATCGGTGATTTAAAAAAGCAAATAAAAAATAAATCTCAATAAATAATGGAAATTACCTTTGCTAATTGAGAAATTTCTTAAATTAATATAGAGATTTCGTTTAACAATCGAGAAATTTCTTGAATTAAAATAGAGATTTTGTTGAACAATTTGTGAGAACCTTGAAGAAAGAGAAGCTAAAAAACGTGAAAGGTGGGGAAATAAGGGTAATGGGTAGTGGTGTAATTATTTTTTCTTTTTAAATGGTTATTGGTTTAGAATTTGATCCAATATAGGACTGTTTTGATAAATAAAAGGAAATTTAAATAATAAAATTTGAATACAAATTATTTTCTAAAATATTGTCATTCTGACATTTTAAACAAATATTTTAAAGTGTTGTTATTTTGACTAATTATATTAGATATTATGACTTGATTGCTAATTTTCCCTAAAAATCCTTCGAAAATAACCCTTCTAGATAATTCTAATGTTTGCTCATATGCTTCATTATTTTACAAATAAAATATTAGATTATTTGTGTCTAAATCTTAGACCGTGATCTATTTGATAAAAAAAAAAATACTTAAACTATGGTCTAAAAGATTCCTAAGCTATTTTCTTTTTTAAAAAAAGTTATTTACTAAATAGGTATCAAAAAAGAATAACAAGTGAAAATATATCAATATTACTATTCACTCCTCTCATCTCATGTATGCATCTCTATTTAACATGTTGAGGTCCAAAAAAAAATTGTGTGTAAAGTCACAATAAATATAGATTTAGTTTTTTATCATGACACAAAGGTTGCATGCAACAAATTACTAGATGAGCTCCAGAGATTATTATTAAGGGGCGTCAATAGTTATAGTATATGAGGCAAGTATGACTAGAACATACAACTTTAAAAAAAATTCACAACACTTTAACCACTAGACTAAACATTTAACTTATATCAAGAGGTGTCAATGCTTACATATATATTTACTAAACCAAAATTTGACCTCTATATATATTGTAATTTTCCGACGAAGGGGTGTAGCTTGACACCCCTCCGGACAAAGGTGGGTATATATGGCCCTGATGAGCCGATTATTTATATTTATCTTACGCGAACGTCCAACTAAAGTATAATGAAAGTCGCCACTCTAGGTCATGGGGCTTCATGATTATTACATTTTAGATTATAACAATATTATTTTCAAATCTATCTTTTCTTTTTTTTTACCTATCACAACCGACAAAATATCATTACATAAATGGAAACGGATAATATACTATTCATCACTTTATATCCACAATATTCCCTCGTGCTTTTATTCTCCATGTTTGTAGAAGAAAGAGAGAGAATGGGAATTTCATCTTAATGATGTATACCACTAACGTTAGCAAAGGAAATTTCATGACAAACTAAAGAGAGAGAAAATCACGTGTCGACGGTCAATAGCATGCGGGGCGGGCCTTATAAGGTTCATCGTATTTACGATATAAAAAAAAATAAAAAAGTCATTAAAATTACAATAACTAATTATCTACTTGTGGCATCCACATTCTGCTGACGAGAACTAAACAAAATCAATTTTATTTTAAATTCCTTACACTTTATTTTATGTAAAGTTATTTGATTGGACACAATATCTGTTCATTCTTAATAGGTGAGGGTGATTTGTCTGGTTAATTAATTTTATCAACGAATTAAAAGAAGGGGAGGGTTCTCAATAGGCCCCTTTCCAATTATAAATCATTTCATTAGGATAAAATATAAAATTTAAAGATAAATTATACTTAAAAAATATATTACTACTATTTATAACAATTTTATTTTTTTTATTTTTTTTAAAAAAAACATAAATTAAACAAATAGAATCTAAACTTCCAATCTCAAAAAATGCCTCGGAAGTATCTAATAAAATTAGTGGCCCCCAATCTTTGCATTATTCTATCAACTTCAACTAAAACGAAAATGTGTGGACCAAAAAACTGCATAACTCAATTTTAATTAGCTGGAAATGATTCTGAGAATTATCGAGTTGGTACCAATTAAAAACACTTTTTTTTCATTGGAAAAGTACGTGATATATTTTGAAATAGAAAAAATGCTTTATAATTGTTTCTAGAGATTATTCAATAGAATATTTTTAAGAAAAAATATTTTTAATAGAACACGTGCTAATAGATTTTTATTATATTTACCGTCTCTATGTACCTGTTCTTAATTTCAAAATTTATATTTGCATTATGAAATTTATTCAGTATGCATTATTTTCTTTGTTTGGATTAATTTGTCTTAGTTATTATTCGAATAGTCAAAGAATATTTTCTTTAATCATATATATTTTAAATACTGTCAAATATTTTGAATTATTAACTATTGTGACTTTTGTACTTTTTATATAGTTTTAAATTATTGAATTTTACTTCTGAAAAAAATTGAAGATTCCACGTCTAAATTTATACAAATTATTAGTTTAATAGTTTATTTGACTCTCCTTCTCATAATTAAGACAAACAAATTAAAACAAAAGTGTACAAATTATTAATTTAAAACTGATTAATACGTAACCTTAAAAGGGATTAAAAGTCCAAAATCATAAACTTCAAATAATAATCATTAAAAATATATATAATCGATCCCAACTCACTCGAACCAATACATAAATATGGTCATTCTAGTACATTTTCTTGAAAATTATAATTATCCCTTAATTATAGTATTATATTCCCTTTATCTTATGAAACTAATAAGTTTTAGCTAAGGAGACAAATCTTCTTAAAGTAAGATCCAAGGAGATCATAAGAATCTTATCCAATTTCTTGACTAAGGTGGCAAAATCAGTCCGTAAAATATAATTCGTTGAACTCGTTTAAACTTAAATGATTTATGATATGTTCATTTATTAGGTTAATTTTTCCAGTCTAACTCATTTCAGCTCATAAAATATTGAATTGATATGCCGTCCAAATGATTCATGAGAAATCTTGTTAAACTATTTGTTAAATATATATATCTATTTTCATTTGAAATGTTATATACATAGAGTCATGATAATAAAGGAATAAAATAGTTTATTGTGAAGTACCAAAATATAATAACGAATAAGGAAATTAAAACTTAATAAGAATTGAAGAAATTTGTTATGATATATTTTTAGTTCATTTAAGCCCAAGTTACTTTTGAATGGGTAAATAACTCGCTAATTTATTAGTTCAATCTATTTTAACACGTTCAAATTCAGCTTAATCAGATCATTTGATACTAGCTACTATATATATTCTTGATACATTACGTATCTTTTATATATATATATATATATATGTGTGTGTATATATATATGTGTGTGTGTGTATATATATATGTGTGTGTATATATATATATATGTGTGTGTGTATATATAAATATGTGTGTGTGTGTGTGTATATGTGTGTGTATATATATGTGTGTGTATGTATATATATATATATCTATGTATGTATCTATGTATGTATGTGTGTGTGTATGTATGTGTGTATGTATGTATGTGTGTGTGTTTGTTTGGCTAATTATATTATATTATATTATATTACCACCTTACAATATTCTTGCAACCTCACTATTATGTTGATCAACAAAATCTATCTCCAAGAAAAAGTTTCAACCTAAAACACTATACAGATATAAAGTTTTAGCAGTGAAAAGTAGCTTCAACTATATATCTCTCTCTTTTTTTCTTTGAATATATATAAGCTAGATTTGGTAGAATAATTATCGAATTTTATTGACATCTTTGAAGAGACTTCCATGCAAAGAAAGTTCTTTTTTTCTAGATACCCATTAAAAACAAAACAACATAAGTTAACAATTTTAAATTATATACACGATCAGTATAAATAAATTTTCCTAAAAATATATGATTTGTAATTTTGAAAATAAGACATAATTACTTGTTACAACATGTGAATGTGGCATGATGGTGTAAAACACGTGATTAGTCACATGTGGCATGATGGCATAAAAATGTGATTAGTTACATAGAGTACTAGTAAGACAAATAATAAAGATTCATTGATTTCAACAATCTTATGAGTCACAATCTCTTGAGCTCTATATAAATAGACATTGACATGTCCAAAATTAATATGTCAATGTGGTGTGTGCCACCAAAACAAAAAAAACTCCACATATAATAATCAACATGGATAGTAGTTCTTCTTCATCTTCTTCTAAAGGAAAAAAAACCATACAATTAGAGAAAGAAAATGGCAAGGATAGTAATGATTTGATCAAATATCGAGGCGTTCGGAAGCGTACGTGGGGGAAATTTGCAGCGGAGATACGTGACCCAACAAGACAAGGCGCTCGCCAATGGCTCGGGACGTTTGATACGGCCGAAGACGCGGCGAGGGCTTATGATAAGGCAGCATTTAACCTAAGGGGACATCTTGCTACTTTGAATTTCCCAAATGAGTATTATTCTAAGCTTAATGATCCACATTATTATAATTATCGTACTTCATTAAATGTTAATATTCCAAGTAGAAGTTTAGAGAGGGGAATTTCATCAATTGGTCATCAAGACAAAGAAATCATTGAGTTTGAGTATCTTGATGATAGTGTGCTAGAGGAACTTCTTGGAGCAGAAGACCCAAAAAAGATGATAAGAAAGTGAGGTTAAGTTTTGTAATTTTTAAATTTTAAATTATCATCAAGAATCGTGTCAAGATGAACCTTTATTACTAGAGGAAAGGAATAGCGATGAATTCCTATATAGAGTATCTAGGAAAAATGCTTCGAGTTTCCCCTCATCTTTGTTTTCTTCTTACTCATCATCGTTGTCGTTTTTAATTTCCTTTTATAAACATATTTGGTATTAATTAAGAACTTATTTTGTATAATGTTTGCCTTAAGAGTACGAATTTAAAGGGAATAACATGGTCAACGAAGAGTTGATATAAACAAACCTCTACTAGTTTGAGACTGAATAGAAATAGTACTTGTTTTTTTGTTGTATTCAATGCATAATTCAATTGAAAAAGACTCATGTGGATTTACTTCGTGTATGACCCTCTAAGAAGGGGACTATACTCCCTAGTAGAAGTTTCTATCCTTATTCATAAGGGTTAGTGATGGAGGGATTACAAACATCTTATTATATTTTTTTGATCGACATCTATCTTTAATTTCTTCTTTTGTTCATACCTCATGGGTTCTTCAATCCCCAAATTTTATTTTATGGAAAAAAATAATCTTGTGATATGAATGAAGTGTTTGACCTATTTGGATGCAAATATTACATTTCCAATTTGAAAAAGCTTTTGGTAATTGAACTATATATTCCACTAAGAATATTTGACTTATATTAGAATATTTATCTAGAATGAAGGAATGGTCAAATATTTGATTTAGAATATTTAGGATTTGGTTTTTGATAAATGATAGAAGATGAAAAATGGTACCTAATCATACCAGAACTCAAAATATGATACACTTGATGTGATCAATTGCAGAATTTTGTGAACTATATCTAGTCTTTTAATGCAAACTATGCTGGAAGCCGTTAGGTCGAGGGCACATCTGCCTCGACGTTACACATCGGCGTTGCAAGGGGAAAAAAGGCTGGCAAATTAAAGAAAGGTAATAAGATAGATAAAAAGGAATTAAAAGAAACTAGAAAATAATGAGTATGATCCTGGTACATAACAGATTTAATATGTCACATTTTATGTGAGACTATATGATCATTTAATTGTGCATCAGGTTAAAATGTATGTTTGTGGAAAATTACAATAAAATCTTCACTGACAAAGATTAATGACTATGATATATGTTTGTGGATAATCACCAATTATGTTTTGTGTGATGAGAATTTGTTGTTGTGCAACATGGAACAAGTTTGAGGAGCTGATGTTCGAAAAAAATAGGACTACTATTACGAGTTTGGAAGAATTCAGATGTAGCTAATTTATCTTAGATTTTGTGTTTGTATTAAAATATTTATTTAATATATATGTAATGGTGAATCGTAACTAAGACGGATTATGGATTTGATGACAAATTTAGAACAAATAAACTTTAATTAATATCATTATGGACATCATCTTGGACGTTATTGCTTGTGTAGTTCTAGTCCTGCTTACGAGTATTAAAGAAATGGATGAAAGGGGAATAAGGGTATTAAGAAAAGGGATTTCCCAAGGATCTAAAATTGCAATCCCTTTTGGGGGCTAAATACCTCCGATCTCTACCGTAGGTGCCAAAGAAGAATGAGAAGAAGTCCGAAAAAGAGCAAATTGAGTCATGTCAAGGTTATCCATGTATTGTATTAGCAAGAGGCGGAACCCTTCTTTCTTAATCAGATGATTTCTCTCCTATCATGTATGATTGATCTGTTCATATTTTTCTTTATCACTTATGTGCGATTGAATTTATGTCATTTGTAACAGGTTACCTCAATAACAACAATAAAAATCTCAACAAGGGTTGGGCAAATAGTGGAGTAGTAACTACTTCTTTATTTTTAATTAAAAGGTCTTGAATTTAAACACAAGACATAAAGTTATCTTTATTGGAGAGAGGTTTATCACAATATAAAAAATTTCGGCACAAATTCAAATTAAGTCGAACTTGAATACCACCTACATCAAGAAAAATCTATGTTTTTAGTGAAATTAAAGAAGCTTAGATATGTATAAAAAATAAGGTAAATATTCTAGAGGACTAGGCAAGAATAAAGTACTACTATAATTAAGGTGAATTTAAGGCAAGATGTTTCAATTCAATGGTAATTTGACAAAAATATGAAGAAAAAGCTTCCAAATTAAAGTGATTAGGACATTACCTCTTTATTTTTTAACAACAATGCAGCAATTTGCTAAAAAAATTATTCGCATATAAATGATTTTTTGGACTAAAAACAAAAGAATATAAATGATTTTGTCTTCTTTTAAGATAAGGTGCACAATATATATTATTCTAATTTATGTTTAGAGGAATTTACCAATGTTGATAAATGTGCAGTAAAAATTTTGAATTAAAGTTCATGTGTATTAATAAGATGAGCAATTAATCATGATTAAAAACATATGTACAAATATATATCATGTATATATTGGATTAGTGTAAACATTTAGTATCGGTAAGGTTATTTTACCCTTTGTATACACTAATATATCATTAAACTATAGTTAATATACCTTCTCAACGTAATTTATGACTTAATTATGATAAATTAGTATGATTTAATGGATATACCAAAGTTCGAATTTTCAAACAATCAAAACATTAGGGGCCAAAATGTAAAACACCAAAGTTTGAATCCTAAAATTGATTAGTTTCACACCTGGGCCAATGAGCAGGATGAATCAACCGTTATTATTAGAAGCCCAATGGGCTAGCCAGATGATTCAATAATGGGCCAATCACCCAAAATAAAGAGAAAAGGTGATTTGCAAGAATGACCATTTTACATCATAATGAGTGGTCTTGAACTTTTAGCTACACTTAACGAAATCTTAAAAACTAAACCTATGTGGTCCATTGGGTATAAATTAGTGATGACAGTTCTGGCAAATTTAGTTCACGCAATTTCCCTGTCCATCGATTGATCACGCGAGTACGCATCCAGTCAGTGCATAGTCTCGTACGTATTCTAAATTAAAAGATTCCCGTGAGTGTGTGTCTTCACGTTTGAGCCTAGTTCTTCTTTTATTTCCAAGCACGCGTGTAAGTCATTTTTGGTAATGAGTCATGGTGGAGAGACTCTAACTCAAAAGATCGATGTGTAGCCAAAGGTTTAATCACGGGGTATAAAAATAAAATGCTACACCTGGGAGTTAAACCTGAAGTATGAAATAACATTTTTATTTACTTAATTATATCTTGAATAATACTTAGATACCAAATGACAAGGACAGTAACACAAAGTGAAAGCATATAGCAAAGAATTAATGGTGCCAAGAAACATGTATAAAATCAACTTTATTAATTAGAAGGCTACATAACATTGTTTTCCCATAGCAAACGAAGTTACAAATCTCATACAATTGGTATGAACATACACTCAATAGCTAATCATTAGCATTAATATTGGCCAAAATTTAATAGGTAATTAGCACACATTAATTACTTGCATATATGTTCATAAAATGCACCACCATTGTGAAGAGTTGTCCCATACAACTCTACTATATATAGAGGCTATAAAGAGGGTAAGATTTTATGTCCCCTTCTTCATGCGAAAAGGTGGTATTTATTGAAATAAAAACCCCATTCTAAAGGTTTATTAGTATACATATATTACGCGATATACTTAGCTTTATAATGATATAAAGGATGTTCATTTTCTGTTATTTGCATGTTGATCGCAATTAAGAAGTTCTTCAAGCACATTATCGTCAAGATATTCAAGTTCAAGAACTTGTCCGGTTCCAGCTTGTTGATCATTTCTTGCATGAACATTACTTGAAGACGACGATGCCATTGATGGAGAATTGTTGTAAAAGTGAGAAGAGCTCCTAGGTAAGTTATACTCCTCAGGAAAATTAAGAATCGCGAAATGCCCTCTCATGTTATAAGCCGCCTTGTCATAAGCTCGAGCAGCATCTTCAGCAGAGCCAAATGTCCCTAACCAAACACGAACCCCTCCTTGTCTATTAGTATCGCGAATTTCAGCTGCATATTTCCCCCATGACCTCTTTCGAACACCTCTATATTTCACTTCATCCATGTTGTTATTGTTATTTTGTTTTACATGCAAAATATGGTACTACAAGGTGGCTAATTTATAAAGGAATTCACAAAAAGGGATTTATTGTTTGGCATAATAAAGAATGGTTGAGAATGATTTGAATGGAATATCTTGAGGGGCCAAATTTATTAGTTTAGACAAAAAAAAGAACCTTCTATGAGGACCAAAAAAGTTAATTATAATGCAGTGTATCCAATTGGTCAAATGATGGCTATAAGACTCATACTTTTAGTCCACCTGTATTTTTATTAATCTGCATGTGCCAACGGTAAAAAGATTTTTTATATTATCAGATCACTTTTATCGACAAAAATCTTTACGGTGATTTGATAATATCGTTTTTGTTATTATCAAATCATTTTTATTGATAGAAATTTTAAGGTGGTCTGATAATAATGGCGGAGTCAGAATTATTCATTAAAAGAGTTTAAATATGAAAAATTTGAAGAAAGTTCAATATTTGCTATATATCTAACAATAATTTTATTCATGTATAAATTGTCTGATAGTTGATGGTCAATAATGTATGAAGTAATTAATTTTTATAAATTGTGTTAACATTTGAAAAGGTGAACAAATAAATATATCACTATTTCTTATATTTATTATACCCAACATATTATATATATTTTATTTACTAACTATTTATACATATTTAGTAAAGAAAAAACAATGAAGTGTTGTCTTGTGACACCACCTGGGACTTGGTGTATTTGTCAAAAATGATGTTGCAGAAAATATTTACACCGTCAAATTATTTAACTAACTCTCTCTTAATTTTGTTCTACTATGTGTGACACATTTTTCCTTTTTAAATATTCCGAATAAAATGACACATCTTCTATATTTAAAACTTATTAATTAATCTTGAACTTCTCATTTCATTCTTTCACAACACAACAAGTTACAAAAAAATAAATAGTTTTTACTATATTCAATCAAACAAAGTTCACATTAAATGAAGTGAATGGGGTAATTAAAAAGTTCACATTAAATGAAGTGAATGGGGTAATTAAAGATCAAACGAATTGGTTTGACATTGTTTAATTAACTAATATTTGATGCAAAATTAAGGTTAATTGTACATTGTATTAATGGTGAGGTCATATGCTTATGCACTCACCTCTTACGTATAGTGTAAATTTACTTCTTCTTTTGTTTAAAAAAAAAAAAAAAAACATTAGCCTTTTTCCCCCTACAAAAAGTAAAAATAATTTTAAGTGTTATTAGGTATATATTCATTTTTAGGTATATATAGTAAAATAATGAACTCAAATATGGAAAGGTTCATTAATTAGAAGCATTTAATTTTTTTAGTGGAATTTTTTAAAGGAACGTGCATGGAATAGGATAGATTAATTAATATAAATTGTACACTAATTAATGATCAACTATTAATTAAGATTAGATTCGTTTCTATATAAGTGGAGTAGGGTGAAATAATTAATATATAAAACTATAATGCATTTTAATATTAATTAATAAAAGGCTTTTTCACTATACAAGGAATCCAATATGTTTTATTCTTTCTCTTTACATTGAACAATTTAGTTAAGCTTGTTCCAGTGTATTAGCATAATTTATTAATTTGCTTAACTAGTAGCTAATTGATGGACGGTGCGGAGCAATATTATAAGTTATATTTACGTGAATTTAATAATTTTTGTTCGGACCTGGTAAGTATAATAAGAAATTAATTTATTGAATATCTATAAATATATAATTATAAATCAAATTATTATTATTATTTATTAATTTGAGATGGTTGTAAAAAATAAAAAACGTCTAAACTATTTTAAATACATTGTATAGATGACACGCACAAAAACTTTATCATTCTCACAATTTTCATTTAGAATTTAAATTATACGCATTAATAATCTATTAAGAACGGGGCTAGAAGTCGATGTACGAATTCAACATTTTCTCATTGAGAAGATTGAGGAATAAGTGCACCTTTACAATTATTGCTTAGAGCTAATGACATATGATTTGTTTCGTCATATCAAGCATTTAAGAACAATTTGACTTTTTCCCTTTTTTTTATCCTACTAATATATAAAACTCCAAAATATAGGAACAAAGCATAGGTAAAGCCAAAATTTACTTTTTTTGTGTTTTAAATTCTATAATAATAAAGTAATGTGTTAGTTTGTATATATTAGTGCTTGTCTTTATACAAATATAAATTTGAACTAACATTATAAATTTGACCAAACTTATATGTGACCTTCTTATTTTGCACCTCGGTCGAAGGACGTTGAAAATTCAGAATGCACTCCAAGATAGTTTCAAATAATTGGAAGTACAAATGTATAGTATACATATCTTTTGATGTTTGAAATAGTTTTACTCAGTGGATGAATGAAAGCAGTCAAATGGCAAATTGAAATAGATTGAATCAAAATAAATAAGTTCCGCTATAACCCGCCCAATAGTTGCTTGACACCCAATCTCTTGTTGTTCTTTTATAATTTTAATTATTAAATTAGACTTATTACAAAATCTATGTATGATGACTATATCAAACAAAATCAAACTCAAGAAGAAAAAAAAACACTTTTTATATGTTTTCTTTTGTGGTTTAAATTGAGAAAATTGAATAAATGAAATATTTAAATGTTTTATGTTTTTATTACTAGTTTTAGTTTTTTTAAAAAAGAAAAATTCCTTAGTGGGCCGATTTGGGTCTCAGACCGATCCGTGAGAGGCCTTAAATCGATCCCTTAGTGGGCTGGCAAGCCCATCGGGCCAAACCCTTAAATCCGGCCCTCTAATCTTTTAGCGAGCTTAAGTCAGTTTAATATTGGAAAAACTACATAAATGGACCATAAAACTCAAAATAATTACATGTTCATACCCTCCATTCACTAAGGTTAATAGTTTTCGTTTAACTGATTCTAAATCAGTACCATATATTGTATTGGTATCGGTAAGACTAATAATTTCGCTTAACTGAGATTAAATCAGTATTTATATACTGTATTGGTATCATTAAGGTTTCTTATTCAAAAATTATTCATTAGTCAATAATACTATAAGAGTATATGTATATTGTTGTGGTATCATTAAAGTTTCTTGTACAAAAATTACTCATTAGTCAGTGATACTATAAGAATATATGTATATTGTTGTGGTATCATTAAGGTTTCTTGTTCAGAAATTACTCATTAGTCAATAATATATATACACTAAATTAGTATCAATTAAGTGAATTTATCTATCTTAATGATACCAATACAGTATATGATATTGATTTAGTATCAGTTAAGCGAAAATAATTTGAAGAGTATATAGTGTAATTATTTATTGGGGTATGAATGAAAGGGGGTATATATTTGTTGTTATTTTGCTTTTATGGGGTATTTGCTTGATTTCCTAATCGATTTGAGATCGATTAGAAGCTTAACCGACCCACTTGACAACCTTACTAAAGAAGTAACCCAAAGGATTAGATGGTCCAGAATCAAAGTTTTCAGCATCTCCAATGGGCTTTTTTGTTTATACATTGATCCATTCAACACATTGTAGCTCGTTTTATAAGCCCAACATAAAATTCAGAATGTGAGACTTTTTTTCATTCCCCATTTGTGGTTTGTGGCTTACACTGGAGGTCGATTAATTTAGGATTCATTTGGGGGAAGCATTTTTTAATAAGAATTTTTTCATATGTAGAGTTTAAAATTGAGACACCTAGTTAGTAGCGTCATTCGCTACAACACATTCTTTGATGATGTTTCAATACGAGATTTACATTTACCATTTCCTATAAAATTTATTTCGAGTTTATCCAAAAACCAAAATTAAAATATAATTCTACTATATCCAATTTTTCGAACTCCTTTCACTTGAAAATTAACTTGTAGCTATAATGTCACTTGAAGATTCCTTCCAAGTTCCAACTTGGTATACAAAACTATTTTAATGTTTCTGCATTATATTTCATTACATTTATCTCCAAATGTGAATATAGGACTAAAAGAAAATTATTGTTCACATTTGATTACACAATTCAAACAAGTACCTATTTTTCTTTCTTTTTTTCCCTTTTTTTAAAAATAGAAATGCCAACAAAATCAATTATTATTATTTAAAGAAAAAGTCGTTGCTTTTGGCTTTATACTGTTCTAATCATGTGGATTATAGATCTAGTGTTAATAAAATATTGAAAAGTTTATAAGTTCCATAGCAATTCAAAGGGTTCTTCCTTCCTATTATAGATTTGACTGTATAACTATTACTTCCGATGTCCCAATTTATATGACTTATTTTTCGTTTTAGTCAGTCCCAAAAAGAAGAACACATTTCTATACTAAGTAACAATTTAATTTTAAAATATCCATTTTATCCTTAATGAAGTGATTTAGAGTCACACAAATTTCTATCATTCATTTTAGATCACAAGTCTTAAAAGTCTTTCTTTCTTTTTTAAATTTTGTGCAGAGTCAAACTACCTCACATAAATGGAACGGAGGGAGTAATAAAGTGTGTGAAATCATAGAAGATTAGAATTGTAGAAAATAAAAATAATTAGTGAATTTTTATCATTTGTTATGTATTGTTGGATAGAATTAATTAATATCTTATTTGGTGGAAGATATATATTTGTACCTAATTTGTTGGTCATCATAGAATATAAAACAAGTGAGGACTTTTGATGATAACTTTAACGTGCACTTATCATTCTTTTGGTCACCAAATTAATTTGACATTACAATCAATGAATTAAATTTTAGGTAAACCAAATAAAATAATAATGGAATAACACAACTATAAACTCGGATTGTTTAATTTATTTTTTTAAGAAAAATAATGGAATAAGACAATTACAAAGTCGAGTTGTTTAACTATTATATACGATCATTGAACTTTAATTATTTACTATAACAACAACAAAAAAATGTTAGTAATTTCACTATTATAATGAGTAAAATTCAATTACTATAATAACAAACGAAGACTTATGGACCACAAAACTATAATGCTACGAGTTACGATTTTGACTGAGATATAATTTTTTATAGAATCTGGTGCAATAATGAGATTACTCTTTCCTTAATTAGAAGTCTCATTACTTTTTCCTTAATCAAAAGTCTCATTACTTTTTTCTTAATCAGAAGTCTCGATTTCGAGATATCGAACTGAAAAAAAAAAACAAATATAAATATTTTTAAAATATAACCTTGCTAACTAAAATATTCCTCATTGGAGGACAAGACAGAAGTCAACAACTAAGTAGCTATATGTTCACACTTCCCTCTGCTTCACACCTTAAAAAAATTCCAAAAACTCATATATATATTATAAGCTCATTAATTCATTTGATTTATTTCCTCTTATACTACTTCTAATTTGTTTTATCAAATATCCACCCAAATTTTCTTCATTTTTTTCGTTTTTCTCATAGGATTTTGGTTCTTCTGGATCCAAAAACATAATATCCGGCCTAGTGCAATGCAAAAGCGGCAGACTGTAAATCTGTTGAGGTTTTTCTACGTAGGTTCGAATCATAGCATACATTAAACTATCAATCGCGTTAGCATATTCTTATCGACTAACGTATCTTCTCGAGTTCTTCAACCAATATGGATCCGCCACGTAATTTGCATTCATCATCCCATTCTAGTTTTCCAATCATGGCCATAGCCATTATAGGCATATTAGCCATTGGTTTCTTGCTAGTCACTTGCTACATTTTTGTCATCAAATGTTGCTTGAATTGGCAAAGGATTGATCTTTCAAGGCCATTTTTGTCCTCGATAAGACGACATACTGAAAATCCTTTAACAATCCACTCACCTAAAAATCGAGGACTGAACGAATCTATTATTCGTTCAATCCCCGTTTTTAGGTACAAGAAAAGTGAATGGATCAACAATGCAAGTACAACATGTGAATGTGTTGTTTGTTTGAGTGAATTTCAAGAAGATGAAAATCTCAAAGTCATTCCAAATTGTGACCATTTTTTTCACATTGATTGTATTGACATTTGGCTACAAAATAACACAAATTGTCCACTTTGCAGAAATAGCCTCTCATCACACATTACAAAAAAGTTCCCTTTAGATCAAAACATCATTCCTCAAGATCAAGATCCTCAAATAAGTAACAATTTCATAGAAGAAGATTATGTTGTGATAGAAATAATTAGAATTCAAGAAAGATTAAATTCAAGGGAATTATCAAAAGGGGATATATCAACTAGCCATTGTGCTAACAAAATTGAACCAAAAGTCACAAAAAAGAAAGTCAAAAAATTGAGTCATGAATGCATTGACATAAGAAACAAGGATGAACAATTTATAATTCAACCAATTAGGAGATCTTTTTCAATGGATTCATCGTCGGATCGACGAATTTACATACCAAGGGAGGAGATTATGCAGCAACAGAGGCAAGTGAGTCATGTTAAAAGATCATGTTTTTCATTTGGACATGGAAGAGGATAAAAAAATGTTGTTGAGTTAGAGCCATAGTAGGGGGGTTAGATTTTTTGAAAATTTTATTTTTCGAGTTTGGTAGTTTTTTTTATGTTATAAATGTAAAAAGTGTTCTTGGATTTGTTTTAGAAATTGTGGGAAGATAGTCGTGGATATGGAGAAAGAATGAGCTAAAGGGACAACTTTACATGTATAAAAAGAATGGTCTTGTGCACAAAGCATTTGGCGTTAGCAGTGTACGGAGAAGGGTCACACCCCAAGAGATGTGATGTAGATAGTCTATTCTAATGCAAGCATTAGTGGTTGCTTCAACGGCTCAAACACATGACTTATAGGTCATAGAAAGACAATTGTATTGTTGCTCAAAGGATCCCATCAAAAGGACAATTTCAAATATTTCTGTCAAATCCTTCTATTATTAAAAATCCGGATGTTACATTTTTTGATGTATAGAAGAGAATGATCTTTTAAGGATTTTCTTTAATGTTCTTTTATGAAAACGATTATACAATCAAATAACATGTTATTTGTAACAGACTGCAAAACCAAATTTTCTATCTGATATTTGAAAATTACTGGTCCGACTAATTCAGATTAGAACACCGTGTTCTGTTCCATGAATTTTGTCTTTATTTTTATTGTTTTGGTTTTTTAGAATCCTTGCGATTAGCATCTGATGTGAATTTCTGCATCATATTGTCTTCATGATGTAATTCTTTTTTTGTTGTGCAGCATTTTTCTTCATCCTTTCTCTCTGATTTTGGATCTTCTTTTCCCCACAAGAGCAAGTAAAAGCCAACAATGACAATTATTGCTCCTATGATGCTGAAAATAGAAAAAAAATGGTTAATTATTTAGAACATAAAGAATTCATTGTTTTCTACTTCCTCCATATAAATTTATTTGACATAGTTTGAGTCGTCATGATAATGACATACATGAGTTAAGCTTAAATAAATTTGCGAGAATTTATTTTGGTATTATAGTTTGATTTGTCACAGAGCTTAAGAAAGAAATAAAAGACTTTTGAAATCTATCAACTATACGTCAATCCCAACCAAGTTGAGATCAGCAATAGTAATCTTCATTGATCATGTCGTTTCATTTAAGCTCATTTCCGACTAATTATACAAAATAGAAAGTAGTAGTTGCTATATTTGAGCATATAAAATGAGTTTTTTACCTGCCCATATATAGCTTTTCCCCAAACACAAAGTATGCTAGAAGTGCCACTAATATAGTTGATAGTGGATTGAACATAGTCACAAAAACAGGTCCTTTTTGCTCTGTGCACCACAATTGAATATAGCCCACCAAACCAGAAATAACTATACCCTGTTTCAAAAAAAAAAAGTAGTTAAAGCTTGTCACAATCAAATAAAATTTCACTAGAGTTATATTACTCGACTTCTTTAAAATTTCACATGTGTTATTTTTAGAGATTCGTTATACATCCAGAAGCATTTTTGATAAGTCCGAGCAACATAGCTACGAGAGATGATCGGACCCTTCTTACCCCATATATTGTAGACCAAAAATCAATGTTGAAACCAATAGTCCAAGCAGCTCTTTTATGTTGTACTATGACTGTGTAGAAAGCTGATTGTGCTGCTCCAACAAAACTCACCCATGTTGTCAGTGACAATTGTGCTGGATATCTTTTCAGTGTGTAAGCCTGTAAAATTTGACGGATGCAGACAAACTCAGAATTTGAACTTTATAGATTCTGAATATTATGATAACCATTTCAAATGCTAGTAAATACTTCAACGATTGGCCAAGGGGACTTCCCGGATACAAATAATTCAGTTAAAGACGATTAGGCAAGACATTAGGTAGTACCGGTAGAGTATAAAACTAGTATATATTTAGTAAATTGCACAACACAAACATACGATATAGAACAAACCTACTTGGTTCAGCTGAACCCGTAAGTTGTCTTCTAGCTCCAAGAATGTGAGTCTGTCACGACCCAAAACTGGACATAGCCTAAATCTTGCCGAGCCAACCCTTTATAACCTCAACACAATCAAGAAACATAGACAAGAACTCCACTTTGGAGTTAGCGATTTTCTAATAGTGACAAAAAAGCTTGCTTACTTTATAAAAAATTGATTGAAATCACATTATTATTATATATTAACTTAAGGTCATTCTATAAGAAAACATAAACTTCAAATTGTAAATTCGTCTCTAATAATGAATCAGTCACAACTAGACGATCATAATAGGCACCTAATGGCCTCAACCCAACCCTTGACCCCTAACAAAAATCAAGAAATATAAACTTTAACACAGAACAATTTATATAGTGCAAAACTAGTCTAAATATAGACAAGATTTTTTTTAAAATGACCTGCATGATGTACCATATGGCCCATGTAATGCAACTAGCAATAGTCAAAATTGAGCCCTTGACCCAATCTTCCTTGACAACATTGTTTCCTTGATGAATATATATAATAGGATGCCATAAATTCTTCAAAATTGCTCCTTTGTACAATGTCATAATCATTACTCCAGCCAAAGAAACAAGTGTTCCAATGATTTTTGCTATTCCTCTAGGGTCTTCAACATTAACAATTTCCAACCTACAATATTAGAGAACTTTTTAAATTAGAGTTTAATTAAGCTCTCACTACTTCACAAGAATCTTATTTTGATTCTTGTGATATATGACTTAATTTGTTTAATGTTTATAAATAATTATCCCGTAATTAAAATGCGTGCTCTTAGTCTATGTGTAGGAAATATGTTTTGTTTGAACTATATTACTGTCAAATATAATATATATATATATATATATATAGAAAAGCTTAACAGAACACACGAGTAATATTGTGATTTATTAGTTAATAATTATAAAAATTTGTAAATGTCCACAATCAAAGGATCAAATGTTTAATTAGTTATTTATCACATGGATTAAAATTAAAATTATTTAATACTAGTAACTGAGGGATAAAAATGCTATTAAATCATTTGATTAATAAATTAATTACCTGAGGATTACTGCCAATACAAAGGTGAGTGCAGCAATAGTGTTGAGCATAGAGGCTATAAATGTTGGAGAAGTGAAATTCAAGCTCACAAAGTACATGTTTAATGTTAAACTCACTCTGAAATAAATTAAGGACAAAAAAAAAGTTAGTATTATTTTGCCTCAAATAATGAAATAGTTATATATTTCAAAAGGATAATTAGTGATGTCTAATTGAGTTTAATTACCCCATAAGAGAAAGCACAAAGAACTCCAATAGCAAAGCCATAGTTAACTTTGGTCTCTTTTTTCTGCATAAAGAATCAAAAACATTTAAAAGAGAACTTAAAAAATTATTAAGGAAAAAAAACTTTTAAATAATAGTTTGCATAATTTCATAGTCACTTCATTTCATTTTGGGAAATTCTGATCTTGGTCTTTGTGATTTTTGGTCTAAGTGTATAATTTAACATTCAATTAATTGATGTGTGCACTTTTAATTCCTCTGAGTTGTCATTTCCACAAATTTAATGAATTTTTCAAGTGCTAAATCATCAACGGTCGATTTAAGGATAATCTAGTTCAAAAATAGTTTAAATATCACATACTCCCTCGGTTCCTAATTACTTGTCTGATTTATTTTTTTTATTTGTCCTTTAATTTTTTACTTGTCTATTTTGACAAATCAAGAAAGGATAAAAAAGTAAAACTTCTTGAAAATCTTAAATTTTTAATTCATCCACTTCATAATTAATAAGGGTAAAATAGTAAACTCACTATGTCAAACATTATTTTCTTAATAGGTATGTCAATTTAAAAGTAGACAAATAATTGAGAATAGAGCGAATATTTGCTATTTTACAGAATCAGAAATATATATTCCAAGTAATTGAAGGTTAAATGTACTTAGCCAACTATATCAAAGACAGAGAAAAAGAACTTATCAATAACTGAAGGATCAAAATTGCAGTTATCCCTTTCATCCCATATATTTTAGTTTGACAATACAATGAAGTTTAAGAATGCAAAGAATATTTTTTAAATCGTATTTGATCAAAAGGTAAATATGTTTTTTTGACATAACAAAGTTCATCAGTAATGTAAAAAGTCCTTTACCCTATTATGCCCTCCATTTCAAATTAATTGAATTATTGAGGTGTTTCACATTCTTTAAGAAAAGAATATTAAGACATAAATTAGGTATACCTTTCCATTTTTACCCTTATTAATTATTATCAAACTTATGATTAAAATAACTAAACATTAATTAATAACTAATTCCAATACTAACTAAAGAAGGGTTAAATTGGAAGAACATTCTAAAAGTAGTCTTGAAAATTGAACAATTAAGTTAATTTGAAAAATGAAAAATGTTTCAAAAATTCAATTAATTTGAAATGGAGGGAGTAACATATATAGCTAACATCTTTAATTTATAGGCAAATAATACGTAGCGTAACTTAAAATCTAATTGACAGTCAGGTAAAAATGGTGAGTAACTCAAATAACAAGTCTCTAATGATCTAAAAAGGTCTTCTCACTATCAGCATAAATAAAATTAAAATCCTAAACTTATATCGACTGTTAATTATATGATATGTACCTCTCGAGAAAATACGCGAACGGTAACATAACTAGACCTCCCACAATGTTTCGATAAGTTACGTAGACATGAGGGTTCATCCCATGGCTGAATGAAGCTTCAGTAATGAAATAAAGAAAAGTGTAGCAAATTTGTACTAAAATCATAAGAAGATGAGGTTTGAACTTCTCCATAGCCATATTTCTTTGCAAAAATGACCCTTTTTCTTTTATAAAATGACCACAATTTACTACTAGCTAATATAGACAATTAATGTGGAATTAAGAATGGGGTTCGATTCCTTCAAAATTTTAAGAGATAGGATCTTGTTCTTGATGAAACGTATTCTTGTGGTGAAAATAATTTTATACTTTTCCCACACAAAGATAGAATATGTTTCTTGTTTGTTATAAAGAAGAAAAAATAAACTTTGAGTGAAGATTTAAAGAATGGACACAACTATTCTTGAATATTTATGACAAATGGAATAAAATGGGAGTGTGAGATTGTATTATATACTCACATTTAGACCTTCTTTCTTATTGGTAGTATTGGCATTATCTTTATAGTTTCTTCTTCTTCAATTTTGGTTGTTATCTGTGTTTTTTTATACTTTGATTATTATATTATTTTATTGTCATACTTGTTACTAATCTTTCTTTTATTTGTTGCGTAATGCTCTCCATTTCACGTTATTTTGTTATTGTTATTGCTTTTATATCTATATTTCCTTTTTCAATAGAAGATTTATCATAAACAATCATTCTATCTCTATAAAATAAAAGTAAGATTTGTGTACACTTTACCTATCTCAAAAATCTATAGATATTACACCAAGTATGTTTGTGTAATCCAATATCATCAAAATCTATAGATTACACCAAGTATGTGTGTGCAATCCAATATCACCAGAACATTAAGAATTTTTTAAAGAAGAGAAACAACACTAAGTGGATTAGTATATTTTCAGGCTCCACTAAAATAAATTAAAATAGATATGATGATTGAACACATAAAAACTCTTTTGCATATAGTATAGAAAAGCATTAAAGTAATCATGGAATCAATGATTAATAGTTAGAAAAAGAAGGGGTAAACAAAAGCTTTTATAATTGTATAAACTTTTGAATTCCCTTGAAGTAAGTACTCCCTTGTTCATATTAGTGGGTATCTTACTAAAAATATTTGTCTCATATTATATGATCACTTATTAAATTATAATAAAATTAAATATTTTTTTTTCATTTTACTCTTACAATTAATATAGCCCTTGGAAGTTTAAATAAATTTTGAAGATTCAAAATTTCTTTTTTCAAGAAGCTGATTAATATGAACATAGGGCAAAAGAGTAAAGTTGATTAATTTATTAATAATTTCTTAATTATCGTATAAAATAAAAAATGTTCATCTAATATGAAATGGAGGGAATATATGTTTAAATCTCAAATGAGGCATTTCGGTTTTGTGCCTCTAATCTCTTAATTTGTTAGAATTTCTAACTGGCGACTATATGAAAATTTAATTTTGAAAAAAGAATATTTTCTTTATTTTAATTTATAATATTATTTGAATATGTACGAAATTTAAGAAGAAAATGAGGATATTTGGACTTTGTTTTTGTGGTTATATAAACATCATAATACTTGTGTGATTATAATTTTTTTAGTTTAACTATCTGATATTTGAGAATCATCGGTCAAACTTATTCATATTCAAGCTGCGCACTCTATACCTTTTGTCACTATTTTTATTGTTTTGGTTTTTTAGTATCTTTGGAATTAGCATCTGATGTGAATTTCTGCATCATATTATCTTCAAGATTTGGTTGAGATTTTTTTAAAACATAGTATTTGATGTTTTGAAAGCTGAGTTGTATTTAGATTTTTTATCGATCGATTATTCCTATTTTTTCATATCTCTTTTTTCAATTTAGGTCTAGATTATACAAACAAATTGGCATAATATATAAATTAAATATGTCATTTAACTTGGCCTTATTTCATATTTATGTCTTTCAATTTTGGGTGTGCACAAATACACGCTTAAACTTGCATAAAGATGAACATAGTCACAAAAACAGGTCCTTTTTGCTCTGTGCACCACAATTTTATTTGTACAAATAAATAAAACTCACTAGAAAACTATGTTACCAGACTTTATTCACGAAATATTAGCGTATTTGTATTGAATGTTCCAAAAAATGTACTATCATTTTAAAAATTTGACATTTATTGAGAGACATTTTTTATGAATCCGAACAACATAATTAGAGAAATTAATTGGAGAACCTTCTTACCCCATACATTATTGACCAAAAATCAATGTTGAAACCAATAATTCAAGCAGCTCTTTTGTGTTGTACTGTGATTGTTTAGAAAGCTGATTGTGATACTCCAATATAACTAATTCATGTTGTTAGTGACAAGTGTGCTGGATATCTTTTGTATCCATTACTAAAAAGACGTTACATATATGTGAACTAAAATTAAGTACAGACTTTAATAATTGATGGTTAATTAGATGTTTTATACATCACGAGGATTAAAATCAGAATTTATTAGTAGTAACTAATTAATTAAAAGTGCTATTAATCCTTTAATTAAATTATTTACCTGAGGATTACTGCCAATACAAAGGTTAGTGCAGTAATAGTGCTCATATATTGGATTTTGGATTTTTAAGAGAGGATTTTTTTTATGAGCTATCCTTCGGTGCGCACAGGGTAAAACTCCGCTCGTCTATGCAATAGCTTGCAAATTACATAGGAGAGATAATCCGCACTAGGGAATCCCAGTGCCACGAGCATGACCCAGAAGGCAAGCATACTCTTGTTCTTGATCAAACATACTCTTGTGGTTAAAATAATTTTATACTTTTCTCACATGAAGATAGAATATGTTTCTTCTTTGTTTATAAAGAAGAAAATATAAACTTTGAGTGAAGATTTAAAGAATGGACACAATTATTCTTGAATTTTAATGACAAATGGAATAAAATGAAAGTGTAACATTGTACTAGATACACACAATTAGAGCTGTCAAAATGGGCTGGCCCAATCCAATCCAACTCTAACGGGCTAGAGAGTTAAATGGATTGGGACGGGTTGGTCCTTTTAATTAAAGGGCCTATAAAATAGCAGCACAACCCAGCCCTAAGCGGGCCACGGGTTGGGAGGGGTTGGCCCTTCAACAAAAAAATGAACAATATTACTCTCTTAGAAAGAGTATCTAAGAGTGTCAAACGTTGACGTCTATGAACACAACAGCAATACATATAAATTTTCATTTATGAATCACACTTCGGTGAATACTTACAAAAATAAATTTATGAATCACACACTTCGGTAAATACTTACAAAAATACATAATAATCAACATAAGATTTAGCGGAAAAATGTTGATCATTCCACTATTCCTCCCACAAAAACTAGCTAGTTTAAAAGACTTGATTTTTTATTTTTTAAAATATTTATTGATAAAAACTTTACAGATAAAACACTACTAAAAATATATATATAAAATATTTTTAAATATTTATAGCCCACGAGCTGGCCTCTGAGGCTTGCGGGTTGGGCCTACGAGGCTAACAGACCAAATGAGGCTGGGCTAAAAAGTCTCGTTCCTAAATGGGCCAAAAAAATTAGGCCCAACCCCACTTAATTCGAGGGTTGGGTTGGGTCAGCCTAGCAGGCCAAATCCATTTTGACAGCTCTACACACAATTTGACCTTCTTTCTTATCGGTAATATTAGCATTATCTTTATAGTTTCTTCTTCTTCAATTTTGGTAATTATGTATATTTTTTGTACTTTGATTATAGTATTATTTCTTTTTCATTACTAATCTTTCTTTTATTTCTTATGTAATGCTCTTTATTTCGCATTATTTTATTATTGTTACTACTCTCATATCTATATTCCCTTTCCAAACTATTTAAAATTATTTTTTTAAAATCGAGGATTTATCGAGAACAGTTGCTTTATATATATAAGATAAAAATAAGATTGGTATACATTTTACTCTTCTCAAACCCCTTTGAGATTACACTAAATATATGTGTGTGTAATCCAATATCACCAGAACATTAAGAACTTTAAACAAGAGAAACAACACCAAGTGGATTAGTACATTTTCAGGCTCCACTAAAATAAATTAAAATAGATATGATGATGGAACCACATAAAAGCTCTTTTGTATATAGTTTATAATAAAAGTATTAAAGTAAACAAATCATGGAATCAATGATTAATAGTTAGTGTTTATACAAGTATATATAGAAAAGGAATAATATTACACCATATTAAAGTGTCATTGTTTTAACTCAACAACAGGCAGACGATATCACATGATATTAAAAATATTTTTCAACTATTTTAGCTTACTTAACCTTATAAAGATTCATTCATGTACGTACATACAAACCAATCATGTTTCCAATATGAGCATAAACTTGAACTTTACATGGGTAATTATCACTCGAGGTTATGGTATCAAGTCAAAATTTGACAAATAAAAAGAGACGGAAGGAGTATATGCTAAACTTGATCCATGGACATTATGAAAGCAGATATTCTCTAAACATTTTTTAGAATGCATTAATGACAGTAATTGCAACATGATTAATTAAAGCTGAAATTTTGTTTAGTTGACTCTTAATGTGAGCACTAATAAAAAAAAAGCATATGTTGCTGACTTGCTGTTGCCAGCAATTATAAAATACCATAAATGTTGATTCTTTAAATTTATTTATTTTTAAATAATGTCCACAAAGCTAAATATACTGTGAACAACAGAATTTTTTATGATAAGGTGAAGATGAGATAGTAACAATGGCTATATCATATCAACTTCGAAGAATTGATGCTACCACTAGTGGATGTGGTGAAATAGATACAATTTCTCCACGTTTAATCAAAAGTTTAAATTTGAAAAGATTTGTAATAGGGAATGGTTCTGCTTTAATGAGTCTCGCACAACACGAATTAGAATTAAGACAAAATTGGTGAATACAAAAATACCAAATGATTATACCTTTAAAAAAAGACAAAGAATTGATGCTAAAAATCTAAGAATTTAGAAATTTGCATCTGTGGTGGAAAAAGAATCATGGCCGTGTTAGAATTAGAAAGATGCAAAGGAGAGCATTTTCTAAATTTTACAATCATAACAGCAATTTTGTGTGTTACATTTTTTCCTAATTTAGTAGGGAAACCGTCGCCAGCCAATTTTTGTTTCTCTTTTCTTCATATCTAACACTTTAACTTAACAAGTGATTAGATAAATACTTTACTTGACTGTAACATACTTTGATACAAAAAATATAACTTCTTCCGTTTAACAAAAAATGACTACTTTTCTTTTTAGTCCGTTCAAAAAGAATGACTCATTTTTTTTATAACACTTTAATTTCAACTTTCCACAAGGTACATTTAAGATCACAAGATTAATAAACATTTTGATATATTTGACATAACTTTAATTTAAGATTACAAGATAGAAAAGTTCTCTTTTTCTTCAATCATACCAGATCGAACTCAATCAAACAAAGAGAGTAACTAATTACAGACACTTCAACTATTATATTGTCACAAAAATCTTGTTGACTCTTAGCTCTTACTAAGACAAATATTAAATACTTTCAACCTACCAAAATTTAGAATTTTAGATAGATGAACAAAAAAATCATACCTACCATTTTATCAATGTTTAAATTGGAACATTCTTGAACCAATGATTTAGCGAAAACAATCTCTCTATATTTACAAGGTAGAGGGGTAAGGTTGCATACACATCACCCTCCCCAGACTCCACTTGTAAGTATAAGTGGTACGTTGATGTCGTGAAAATTGAACTCTAAACATCCTATTACATCCATCTTAATATCTTATATGGAAGATGTCTAACGCATCACAATGTTAATGGCTCAGCTTGAGCGGGATTCATTTAAACGGTAACAACAAACAACGGAGTAGACTATAACAACAAAGATACTGTGTAATGTCTTGAAGTTCCACTCCATAACAATATTACGGTTTCCCTTGCACAGTAACTATTTTTTCGATTATACGGAGTTGAAAAGTGGCTATTTGTTTATTATATTCTTTTCCTGTCAAATTTATGTGTCTTCCAAAATAAAGCAAATGCAGCAAATTTATAAGAGCACCATTAGAAAGATTGAACATGAGAACCAATAAAAGCTAACAAATTAAATTACTAGGAATTGTCAATTTCAGATTCTTTTTTTGGGGACTAATATCTAAATCAAATTTTTTTTCTAAGTGATAATTTATCAGCAACAGAAAAACAATCAAACAAAAACGAAGCTACAAAGTAGGGGAATTTAACCGAAGTAAAATTGCAAAATACAAAAGCTTACAAGAAACTCTTCAAAGGGGTATGGCATGCTGCAAATCGATCACAGCAAAAATTGAAACATCTCTCAACGTCTCATATCCCTTAACCTGTTTTCGTCTTGGGAGCCTTCTTCTTTGGGTGGGAGGATCTCTTGGGCATAGAGCTCTTCATGCCAATAAAAAAGAACAGTGCGCCGAGGAGTGCCAAGCTCTGTCAGAAAAGAATAGCGTAAAATACACAACTAAATAAAAACTTGCAAAGTTTCGTTCTAGATATAGCAATTTGGTAATAATGGATGCAAGAAATGATAATTTAAAGAGATATATGTTGAGTTACCTGAGTAAACTTGACAAAAAGTTGAGCAAACTCTTTCTTGTCAACATCATAGTTGTAGAAGTCGTATAAGACGGGAGTAGCAATGGCTTGATGCAGAACCTTCATTCAGGAAAAGCAGGATGAAGATGTGGTCAGCAGGATGAAGCAAACAAATTCAAACAATTCACTT